>JALIZH010008789.1:0-21047 GCA_030522465.1 Rhipicephalus appendiculatus | reverse complement strand
GGATTAACAGGGACTCTCTACACGGCACTGGTAAGCATACATCAGCAATTCAAGTAGCCGCTGTTCCTGCCTTTATCATTGCTGTCCATGCTAAGCAACCTGCGTAAGGGGTCTCAAACACTCGGACCACGGACATTTCGCTAGCGGCTCGAGTTATGTTTGCGATTTTGCTAATTTGGTACTAGCGATATTTATTCGCCAATTGCCATTAATAACGATTCGTCAGCGTAAGCTACAGGGACGGAATGGGACGGGTATCAAGCATTCTTTTTAAATGCGAATGCATTTCATAGTCAGGCTATGTCAGGCATCCGGCGTTGGCGTTGTGCGGCGTTGTCCGCGGAGGAGGAGGAGGAGGATAGGTTGAGGCGGTGTGCGCGCCGGCAGGTGTTAGATGTGAAGCATCTTATGGCGAAGCTTAATCCGGTGGTGGTGGTGTGCGGCGTGACCACCCTTACTGTGCATGCGCAAACCCTTTAAAAAAATAAAAATAAAAAAATTTCCTCTCTCCCTCTCTCTCCTCTAGGCATCCCTCCCCCGCGGCAACCACACCCTCACTGCGCATGCGCCTCCCCCTCCTCTCTCCCCCTGCTACGCTCCCCCCTCTCTCCTCTAGGCATCCCTGCCCGCGCCGTCCACACTCCCACTGCGCATGCGCGTCCCACCTTCTCTCTCCTCTCCTACGCTCCCCCCCTCTCTTCTCTAGGCATCTCTGCCCGCAGCGTCCACACTCCCACTGCGCATGCGCGCCCCCCCTCTCTCTCCTCTCCTACGCTCCCCCCCCTCTCCCTCTCTCGCCTCGCGACGCCGACACAGGCAGCGTCTGCTAGCGAGTTTGCTGGCAGACGCTGCCTGTGACTGCTAGCGTCTGCTGCTCGCTAGCAGACTAGCGTCTGCTGGCGAGCAACGTCTACTTAACCGACTGCTCGCGCTGCACAACCGTTCACTGGCCACCCCGTATCACCGTATCACCGGCAATGGATCTTGACCTCCAAGGTGGTGCCGGTGGGAGATTTCTCCTGTGCGTTGTTGAACAATCAAAAATTCGCAGCGTGCGCGTTAACTAAAAGCGGACTGCGAGTCTCTGTGTCCAGTTGGAGTCTTCTGTCTCTCATTGCACATTAGCAGCGATTGGCATGTTCCAGTAGGAAACACCGTTACATCGCTGCGTGCTTTACGCATCCCCAGTTTTAAATGCGAATGCATTTCTTAGTCGGGCTATGTCAGGCATCCGGCGTTGGCGTTGTCCGCGGTGGCCTCGGCAGGTGTTATAGTGAGTGGAGAGGAGGAGCGCGCTCTGGTGCGTGAGGGAGCTCGCATCGCGGGAGCTATGAAAAAAATTTTTTTAAATAAAAAAAAAGAAAAAGGAAAAAAAAAAGAACAAAAGATAATTAAGAAAAAATTTTAAAAAATGAAAAAAAAGAGGAAAAAAAACAGAAAAAAAACAGGCGATGCGCCGTGCTCCCGACCAGGCTGCAGAAATTAGGCGCCTTTTTCCTTCTTGGAACCACAACCAGCCATATATAAATGGAGTGAAGCGCGCGCGAAATGCATTCGCATTTCCTCACGATTCCCTTCGGGGAGGTGGGGGCATTTTTTTTTTGCCTCAGCCACGCCACGCGGTCACCATGTGTTCAAACATGACCGCGAAACAAAATCTCTACGTTTGAGAATCTTCGTCCTGATTTGAGTTCCTTCTGGAGAGCAATATTGATATGTTTCTCGAATCCTGACGCCACATAGGCTCCAGAAAAGATCCATACGTTAGATATAGAAGATCGTTGTTTCAATGACAGTATTAGGTGACATTATGTCGCACTCTCTTCCCTCGCTCTTCAACCTTCTTCACTGTCCCTGCCCGTGCGGGAGTAAATCTTGTGACTACGGCCCGCTAGCTGAGGTGAGTTTGAGAGCCCTTAACTACGTGGTGACCAACAGAACTGGTGCAAGCTAATTACGTTCAGCGATAGTTGCGACGAACGAAAACCATAGGCGTGCGCAGGGTTCCCTTTCAGGGGCGGGGGGGGGGGGGGGAAGGTTCGTCGCAGCGCCACCCCCCCTCCCTATTGAGTGAATGTATGGGGCGGACTTTTGGCACATCCTCGCTATTAAATCAATGTATGGAGCAGACCCCCCCCCCCCCCTTAGGCAACTAGGGTGGGGGGGGAGGGCGCCCACGCTGCCTCCCTCGTGCGCACGCATATGACGAGCATTATCATAAGATGAGATAAGATATGTGATAATGCTGAGCGGCTCATTGTATTTCACATCCAGTCCCCGCTTCTAGTTCTAGACTGGGAATATAATGTTAGTTGCAAGCAGATATAGCCTAACATGTTTAACTTTAGATCATTCGCCTGCAGCTGGTGAGTCATAAGCTTATGTAGAGCTGCTTTTATAACAAGTGAACGATGATCAGAGCGAAAAATGCATTATTCCCAGAAGCTTCCGGTCGAAAACAGAGTTTCCCGAACAGCAGGCGCTGTGTGAACAATCGATGTTCTGTCTTTTTAAATGCGAAGCATTTCTTAGCGAACTACGGCGACTTTGAGCGTATCTATCTATCTATCTATCTATCTATCTATCTATCTATCTATCTATCTATCTATCTATCTATCTATCTATCTATCTATCTATCTATCTATCTATCTATCTATCTATCTATCTATCTATCTATCTATCTATCTATCTATCTATCTATCTATCTATCTATCCGCCCACGACTTCTTGCCCTCCTGGCCGGTATTGTTAATGGGATTTATGCCAAAATTGGTATGTCATAACATGACTGTATGACAAACATGAATGACTGGTCATATCATGAAAATCATGATTAACATGTCATGACAAGTATGATTTACATGCCATGGCCATAGTGCTCCTGAGGCCGTTTTCTTAACTTGATATATCCAAAAATTCGTACGATAAAACATTTCTGCATGACCAACATAAATGGCAGGTGGTAATATAAAAATCATGACCTGCATGTCAAGTACTACATGATTTACATGCCACGCTCATGGCGCGCTGACGGCCGTTTCGCTAGCTTGATATACGCCAAATTTGGTATTGCATGACGTGACTGTATGACGAACATAAATACCAAGTGGTCATATGGAAATCATGACATGTCATGTGCAACATGACTTGCATGCCACGCTCATGTTACGCTCGCGGCCGTTTCGCTAGCTTGATATGCACCAAATTTGGTATTGAGTGACGTGACTGTATGACGAGCATAAATGACTAGTGGTAATATCAAAATTGTGATATGTCATGTGCAACATGACTTGCATGCTACGCTCATGGTACTCCCGTGGCCGCTTCGCTAGCTTGATATACACCAAATTTAGTATTGAGCGACGTGATTGTATGACGAGCATAAATAACAAGTGGTAATATGGAAATCATGACAGGTCATGTGCAACATGACTTACATGCCACGCTCATGACACTCTCGTGGCCGTTTCGCTAGCTTGATATACACCCTAATTTGGTATTTAGTGACGTGACTGTATGGCGAGCATAAATTACAAGTGGTAATATGGAAATCATGACATTTCATGTGCAACATGACTTGCATGCCACGCTCATAGTACTTCCGTGGCCGTTTCGCTAGCTTGATATACACAAAATTTCTAAGGCGAAAGCCTTTTATGTCTCATGCTCACGCACGTCCGTCCGTCCCTCCCTCCAGCCGTGCCTTGGCACTGTGCCAGGTGGACGCCGGGGCGCGCAAACGGACGCCGGTTCGCGTTGGCTTCTACTGCGCTTGTCATTTACACGATGCGCAAAGCGCGAGAATACGAACGCATGCGAAACGGAGGCAGATTGGTCTCACGTCTCGCTTCGACTCGAGGTAAAAAATTAAGCGAACATAAGTGGCAAGTGGTAACACGAAAATCTTGGCATGGCATGTCATCCAATATGCCATTTATATGCCACGCTCATGGTGCGCTTGCGTCCAGTTCGCTAGCTTGATATACACCAATTTTTGTATTGCCCGACGTGACTGAATGACGAACACAAGTGACAGGTCCTAGCATGTAAATAATGACATGCGTATTATGTACAGCAAGATTTGTTCCTTGCTGGCTGCTTCGCATTACATCGTTTCCCACAGTGCGTGGGATCTGCCGGTTTTTTTTTTTGCGAGCGTACTTACTAATAAAACGGGAATTGCAACAGCTCGGCTGGGTCGAATGGCAGGAAATGAGCCTTGTTTACAAGTGCATAGCATTTACGGGGGTAGCAGTAGCAGAGTTGTACAACATAAAAGCAAGCATCATCATATATTCGAATAGAGTGAGGTACCGCTGAGCGCGTCGGGTATGTCAGTCAGTCAGTCAGTCAGTCAGTCAGTCAGTCAGTCAGTCAGTCAGTCAGTCAGTCAGTCAGTCAGTCAGTCGGTCGGTCGGTTGGTCGGTCGGTCAATCAATTAACGTCCGCAGGAACAACCGTAAGGCCTTTGCGCAGGCGCACGCAAAAATGAGTCAATAAAAAAAAGCCGGCAGATCCCACGCACTGTGGAAATCTATGTAATGCGAAGCAGCCAGGAAGGAGGAAATCATGGTTTACATAAATTGCATGTCATGTTTTACATGTTAGGGCCTGCCATTTATGTTCGTCATACAGTAACGTTGCGCTATACCAATTTTGGAGTATATCAAGCTAGCAAACTGGACGCACGTGGCATGTAAATGGACGTTGTAGATGACATGCATGCCAATATTTTCATGTTACCACCTGCCACTTATGTTCGTTATACAGTGATGTCACTCAATACCAAATTTGGTGTATTTTCAGCTAACGAAACGGCCGCGAGCGCGCCATTAGCGTGGAATGCAAGTCATGCCGCTCATGACATGTCATGTTTCGATATTACCACTTGTCATTTATGTTCGTCATACAGTCATGTCACTCAATACCAAATTTGGTGTATATCAAGCTAACCAAACGGCCGCGAGCGCGCCATGAGCGTGGCATGCAATTCATGTCGCACATGACATGGCATGATTTCCATATTACAACTTGTCATTTACGTTCGTCATACAGTCACGTTACACAATACCGAATTTGGTGTATATCAAGCGAACGAAACGCCCGCGGGCGCGCCATGAGCGGTCGCATGCAAGTTATGTCGCACATGACAAATCATGATTTCCATATTACCACTTGTCATTTATGTTCGTCATACAATCATGTCACTCCATACCAAATTTGGTGTATATCAAGCTAACCAAACGGCCGCGAGCGCGCCATGAGCATGGCATGCAAGTCATGTCGCGCATGATAAGTCATGGTTTCCATATTACCACTTGTCATTTATGTTCGTCATACAGTCACGTCACTCAATACCAATTTTGGTGTATATCAGGCTAACGAAATGGCCCGAGCGCGCCATGAGCGTGGCATGCAAGTCATGTCGCACATGACATGTCATGATTTCCATATTACCACTTGTCATTTACGTTCGCCATACAGTCACGTCACACAATACCAAATTTGGTGCATATCAAGCTAACGAAACGGCCGCGAGCACGCCATGAGCGTGGCATGTAAATCATACTTTCCATGATCATACTTTCCATGACAAGTTATTCACAATTTTCACGATATGACCAGCCAGTTATGTTCGTCATACAGTCGTGTTATGCCATACGAAATTTGGTATAAATCCCATTAACGATACGGCCAGGAGAGCACAAAGTCGTAGGCAGCTAGATAGATAGATAGATAGATAGATAGATAGATAGATAGATAGACAGACAGACAGACACAGATAGATAGATAGATAGATAGATAGATAGATAGATAGACAGACAGACAGACAGACAGACAGACAGACAGATAGACAGATAGATAGATAGATAGATAGATAGATAGATAGATAGATAGATAGATAGATAGATACGCTCAAAGTCGTCGAAGTTCACTAAGAAATGCTTCGCATTTAATAAACAGTACTATACAGACAGTCTTCAGAAGGAAATACAATTAAAAAGAGCAAAAAGACGCATAGACAAGAAAAGTGTACAGCTTGCATTGTAGGGGTGCAAAGCTGCAACCATCAGCGGAGCTAGTGTTCGATCGAGCTAAGTTTTGCTAGTAATGCCAAGCTTTTGCTAGAGATGCTCTGGTTTTGCTAGAAGTAGGCTACTAAATATGGCTGCACTTGGCTAGACCCGTCACGTGAGTGCTTGTTACATGACGTTGTGATTTTAGTCACGTGAGTAACTGTTACATGGTTTTTGGCTGAAACGTCACGTTACTAGATATTATGTGATGCTGCGGGATTTTAGTCACGTGACTAGATGTTACGAGTTTTTTAGTGACGTGACTGAATGTTGCGTGAGGTTGTGATTTTTTTTTGTACGCGAGCAGTTACGTGTTGTTGCTTAATTCTAGTCAGTCATGTCACTAGTTACGTGATGTTACGTGATTTTTAGTCTCGTGGGTGTTGTTACATGGTTTTTAGTCAGGTGACTAATTATTATGCGATGTTGCGCGATTTTTACTCGCGCGACTAGTCATTACATGATGCTACGGGACTTCAGTCCCGTACCTAGTTGTTACATTATTTGTTCAGAAAGCAGACACGCGCCGTGTGTTGTGGAAGTGAAGTAGAATTTGAAGAGGACTAAGCGAGTGCGTACCAGTTCATGATGATGATGATAATTCCTGTGCGCACTACCCGGCGTAAAGAAAAGGCTAAGGATATCCGCTCTTCAAAGAAATCAACACAAAAGAGTAAGAATACAATAGGACAACACGAGAAATATTCAAGGGGACTGAAAAATAAGATTGCATTTATACAACTATGCCGAAGGCTGGCTGCAAGACGGAGAAGGCTAGAATTTGTACATTCTGCAAAACTATGTTTATGACCGTACGAAGCTCGGATGAAAACAATGATAGTGGACTATGAGAAACGCCACAATCAAGAAAATTAACATTATAGAGACTTTGTATTCTGCGAACGGTAAGGAAGGATGGAGGAAGAAAAAACAAGAGAGAAGGCAGGGAGGTCAACCAGGCACATGCCCAGTTGACTACCCTACGCTGGGGGGAATGGGAAAGGGGAGCATAAAGATGAGAGAGGGACAGAGAGGAGAGAGAAGGAAAGAGTGGTCGAAGAGGCAGGCGGGTACATGAAATGGTCTGTTCTCTTCGGTTGACTTACGCGGAATTCCAAAATTAACACACTGGAGGAGTACAGGGCAGTATATAGTAGAGTGAACTATTAGCGCGATTTCGTCGGCAGTAAAATGATGGCAATCATAATAATCTAACAATATTTGAACGAGATCCAGAGTCATTTCTAGTGATGGTTGTATACGCTTAGATATTTTTTCTGGACTCGTTAAATGACGTTGCTGCTGTACTGAGCAATGCCATTCCAGATCAAGAACGCATACTCCAGTTGAGAAAACACAATGCGGTGTACAATTTATGGAAGGCTACGGGAGAACTAAATTCTCGAGATATTCTGCAAACACAGCCGAGAGAACGGAGGCCCCGCATAGCGGCACGCTTAGTGTGAGCAGAAGAGTTTAACGTGCTATCAAAAGAACATCGACATCGCTGATTCCATAAACCTTTCATAACGACACGGAATGGACAGAGTACCGAAATGACATCCTAGAGGTTTTGCGAGTGATACTCATGAATTTAGACTTTGAGATATTCAGAGAAAGGTTATTGCTGTTGCACCATTCGGAAAAAGAACACAAATCTGCCTGCAGCAAGCGACAGTTGTTACCTGAATGAATTTCCTTAAATATATTGATGTCATCGGCATACAAGAGGAAAGAACGAGAAAAGAAATTATGAAAAGCGAAAGAAACTTCATTAACGTGAGTTAAAATTAGGAGTGGGCCTTATACCGACCCTTAAGGGACTCCACTAGTAACTTCGTACAAAGAAGACGTTTGGCCATTTACGGCAACGTAACATAATCTATTACGTAGATAGCTGTACAGGAGATTCACAACGGACGAGTCAACATCAAAGTGCGCAAGTATGATCATAATCAGTGAGTCGCTGACGATGTCAGTAGCCTTGATCAGGTCGCAGTAAACTGTGTCAACCTGTCCTCTCTGAGAAATGGGTGTGGAGATCTGCGTCACAAAACTAGAAAGATCTGTGGTATTTGAGCGGGCAGCGAGAAACCCATGTTGATTAGGAATCAATGAGTTTTTAACACTCAAAATACAATCTGTTATTGTGAAGAGCCAGCTGAAAGATTTTTGAGGGGCCACATAGTAGAGAAATCGGAATAATAATAAGAAATACCAGTTTTAGAGCGTGACTTAAATACTGAAAAAATGCGATAAGTTTTTTACATGCTATAGGAAATGGGGAAGTGTTCAGACAGTTGTTAAATAGCTTAGTCTGTATTTGGACAAACATACTACGATATAGTATGGCGGAGGGAATGTCGTCTGGGCCACATGATAAGAACGTTTTTAAGCGCTTAATCCATTCACGGAAGGAATTTTTATCCGGTGACAAAGCACTAGATGTGTTAACTGCCTTCGGCTGTTGTCCGATATCATTTCTAAAGCCTGGGACTTTCTAAACAGACGAGAAATGCGTGGCAAAAGTCAGCGACGACATGCACTTCTACGCCATTTGAGTCCAGTAGTTTGAAGGACTCTCCACTTTTGCTAGACCGTTTGTGAACATACTTCCAAAACTCAGCCGGCCTGTCAGAGGCGCTTTTTTCTAAGAATTCGATATTTGAACTGTGGTCCTGTTTATACAGGCGTTTAGAGAGAGTTTGAAAACGAAGAAACTTCACTATTTTTTCTACTCACTGCATGGAGAACATTTAGACTTCCTGTGTGCGCGATCTTTATGCTTCAGTTCAGATGAGAACCAGTGGGGATATTTACGTTGTTTAGGTGTATATACTACTACTACTACTACTACTTCTACTACTACTACTATACTACTACTACAACAACAACAACTACTACTACTACTACTACTACTACTACTACTACTACTACTACTACTACTACTACTGCAGTGAAGACGAGAAAGAAGATTCGCTCGGGCGTCTGTTGCTGTACGCGAGATCTGGGATTCCTGTCGGACCAGCGCTACTCTGACTGCCAAAGTCGTCACTGCTTTTCTAATAAACCTTCATACGACATTTGGTGGAGGTTGCTGCAATCCCTGGCCTCACCCTGGAACTTCGCAACCGAACGTTGCCACCAGCTTCAACTGCTACAATGACCGGCATCGCCAACACTCAGCCCGGCACCACGGCGGCTACCACCTCCGGCGGCGCCATCCAGTGGTACCGTGACCCTCCTATTTTTAGCGGTACCGGAGAGGCTGACGTGGAAGCTTGGCTTTCCACCCATGAGCGCGTCAGTGAAACGAACAACTGGGATGACCCGGCAAAACTGCGCGTCGTCACCTTCTATCTTGCCGATGTCGCCAACCTCTGGTTTCAAAACCACGAGCGTGAGTTTCCAACCTGGTCAGACTTTAAGACAGCAATTGTAGGAGTCTTCGGCAACCCAACTTTGCGAAAACTTCGCGCTGAACAACGCCTACGCCAGCGTGCTCAACAGCCCGGTGAGACATACACGAGCTACATAGAGGATGTCATCAATATATGCTTCCGCGTCAATGCCTCCATGAGCGAAGAGGAAAAAGTTAAGCATATCCTCAAAGGCATCGAGGACGAGGCATTTCGGATGCTTCTTGCGCGGAACCCTGCTTCTGTCGCGGCCGTCGTCACTCTTTGTCAGAGCTTTGACGAGCTGCGTCGACAAAGGGTGCTTGCGCGCAGTGCTGTCGCATCTGCCGAGTCACTCTCGGGCCTCACGATTGCCTCTCCCCCGTCGCCCGCTACACCACTGTCTACCCAAATCAAAGACTTCATTCGGGAGGAGGTGGCGCGGCAGCTGTCTATGCTACCTCTGACCGATGAATCCGTACAGCCTGACACATCTCTTGCTGCTCCCATCAAGAGGGCTATCCGCGATCAACTCACCGAGTCGGTACCTTTGGCCCAACCTTGTCCACCTGTGGCTGCACCATTGACCTATGCCGCAGTCGCGGCGCGACCTCCGCCACCGACATTCGCCTTCCCTGCCGCAATGCGCCCGCTAACAGCCAGGCCTCCTGCGCCGTCACCATAGCCATTTCGAAGCCAGTATGTCCAAAATCCCTGGCGCACACGCGACAACCGGCCTATATGCTTCGCTTGCGGTTTCGCCGGTCATGTGGCCCGCTTCTGCAACCGTCGCATGCCACCTGCTAATCAAGCTGCCGCAACGCCCGATTACGGCGGCTACCCCGATTACGGAGGCTACCCACACGATGCTACGGATCATGCCACGCGTCCCAGCTCAGACTTTTCGCCGCCTCCGCGACGGCCTTTCCGCAACCACCGCTCCCCTTCGCCCCGTCTTCGCTCGCCTTCACCTTTACGTAGTCGGCAGTCCCCCAGCGAGGGAAACTAGCTGCTGCAGTTCCGCAGGCACGAACTGCCAGCTTCGCGACTTCTACAAGGCCTGCACAGTCACCACGCAATTTACTCAACGTTATGGTGGAAGGAACTGCCGCAACTGCGCTTATTGACACTGGGGCTGCGATTTCAGTCATAGACGAGAACTTCTGCCGTAAACTGCATAAGGTAACGACGCCGTTCGCCGGCATGCTGCTGCGCACGCAAGTACGCAGCACATAGCGCCGGTTGCTGCATGTACCGCAAGCGTGGTTATTGACTGCGTCCTCTATGTTGTCGAATTTCTCGTGCTGTCTTCATGTTCACATGACATCATCCTCGGCTGGGATTTCTTATCTCAGCATCGCGCCATCATCGACTGTGCCCGGGCCGAAGTGGCGCTCTTCCCTTTGTGGTAAGCTCACTACTCACCGTAGTCGAGACTACCGCGGGTTCAGGCTTAGCGAGCCACGGGGCCGCGTATACCGTCGCCTGCTCACGTAAGCGCACCGCTCCGCGCGCGCTCCACTAGGGAAGCGTTTAGCGCCGCGCGGCAAAAACACAGTGTTCGATCTAACAACACACAAACACTTTATTGCCTTTGGTGGCACCCAAAACACAGTACAACGTCCGCTCCCGGGACGCGGGGAGCAAAGGGCTCCCGCACGAGGACGGTACAGCAAAATGGGAAACCGCGAGCACGTCGCAGCTGGCAATGGCGAGTTTTTGACACACCGCTTGGGAAAAGGTCCCTCGCGGCTATGCTGCGTACTCTCGCGATGACCACTGGGCCTGGTCGCGAGAGTTAGGGCAAACCTCGTACGCGTAGGCCTCCGGCAAGTGCGGCTCGGCGTAGTACGACCACGCACGAGCACTAGGCACCGCTCTTTGGCTTATCGTACGGAACCGGAGCTAGCACAAAGGTAAACACGCCTGCCAAGGATGCCGAGGCACCCAGGCAGGCTACAGTCCGGCGATTCCCAAAGGGGACGGCGGACGGGAACGAAAACACGTGCTTACCCTGAGCTGCCCGAGGAGAGAGAGAGTATTCCCGGCGCGCACGTGACTCGGCCTCGCCGCCTCTCGAGACCACGCGAGACCACGCGCAGCGCCATCTATCGCCATGCGCTGTCACGAGAGCAAGGGAGAGGGAAAAGGACCGGCAGAACGGCGTAACTGCCCGCGCAGAGGCTGCGGGCGCGCGTCAGATCCCCACATCTTTCTCTGATGACGCATGGCCTTACCCTTCTGCGAGTACAGCCCAAAAGCTCACTGTTGTGTCCGACACGGACATACCACCCGCCATGTCAGTGCTTGTGCCCGTGTCTTGCTCAACCGCGCCGTATAACACTGTCCTTTTCACACCGTCGCCTATTTTCCTGCGTCGCAGGGCTCTGCCTCTCCCTTTTGCCGTCCTCAATACCACATCCGGATCATCAGTAATGCTTGTGTGTAATCCGTTCGAACACCCTGTGACCTTGCTGCGCGGAGAATCTCTTGGTTGCGTTCAGCCAGTTGATCCGCTCCACATCATCGAGACTTCGGATGACACGCCCTGTTCTGAGCTCGCCGCCCTCACTTCTCCCTTCCAGCGCACGTCAACTTCATCATCGTCAACTTCGTCGTTGCCAGACATCGATCTGCCGCCTCCGCACCGTACGCAAGTCCTTGCACTTCTCCAGAATTTTCGCTCGTCGTTTGATTGCGACCAACCGCGCTTGGGGCGTACAGCGAACGTCAGTCACAGCGTCCACACAGGTTCTGATCCTCCATTGCGCCAGCGACCATACCGTGTGTCGGCAGCCGAGCGGCACGTCATTAACGAGCAAGTCGATGAAATGCTGCAACGTGGCGTCATTCGCCCTTCCCAGAGCCCTTGGGCGTCCCCTGTCGTATTAGTGCGCAAGAAGGACGGATCAATACGCTTCTGTGTGGATTACCGTCGGCTAAATAAGATCACTCGTAAAGACGTCTACCCGCTGCCCCGCATAGATGGGGCACTCGACTGCTTGCAAGGCGCGGAGTACTACTCATCTTTGGATCTTCGCTCTGGCTATTGGCAAGTGCCGATGGCGGAAGGTGACTGCGAGAAGACAGCTTTCGTAACGCCCGATGGCTAATACGAATTTACCGTAATGCCTTTTGGCCTCTGCAACGCGCCCGCTACTTTCGAGCGCATGATGGACACCATCCTTCGTAACTACAGGTGGAAGACATGTCTGTGCTATCTTGACGACATCGTCGTGTTTTCATCAGATTTTCTGACGCACCTTGTTCGCTTGCGTGAGATACTGACCTGTCTCACCTCTGCCGGCCTCCAACTCAACATCAAAAAGTGCCGTTTTGCTGCCCACAAGCTAACGATATTGGGACACGTCGTTTCGAAGGATGGTGTACTGCCTGACCCAGATAAGCTTCGCGCCGTTGCCGAGTTTCCCAGGCCCACAACTCTTAAGGCGCTCCGCAGCTTTGTAGGCCCCTGCTCTTACTTCCGGCGCTTTGTGCGTAATTTTGCGACCATCATCGCCCCACTGACGAATTTACTTACGGCTAGTAACGGCATTTCCGCTTGGTCAACCTCGTGCGATGAAGCCTTCAAGCAGCTACGCCACCTACTTACCTCACCACCAATACTTCGGCATTACGATTCCCACAGCGCCTACAGAAATCCATACCGACGCTAGCGGCATCGGACTTGGCGCAGTACTAGCTCAGCGGAAGGACGGCTACGACGAGTACGTCGTCGCGTATGCTAGTCGCACTTTGAAGAAGCCAGAAGCGAACTATTCTGTGACCGAAAAGGAGTGTTTGGCCATAATTTCGGCTCTTGGCAAATTTCGTCCATACCTATATGGTCGTACTTTCGACGTTGTTGCCGACCATCACGCCCTTTGCTGGCTTTCTTCGTTGAAAGATCCATCAGGTCGCCTCGGCCGATGGGCTCTTCGCTTACAGGAATATGACATTCGCGTTGTCTACAGATCGGGCAGGAAGCACACTGACGCCGATGCGCTTTCTCGGTCACCGATACCTTCCGATGTAGATTCCCTGTCAACGCTCGTCACATCCATGTCTCCCATCGACGCCACGGACATGCCGTCTGAACAGCGGAAGGATCCCCGGCTATCAACTATGCTCAACTACCTGAAGGATCCATCGGCCGCACCTTCTTCGAGAACACTTCGTCGCCAAGCCGCCCACTTTACTGTGCGCGACAACATCCTTTACCGCAGGAATTATATGCCCGATGGTCGCAAATGGCTGCTAGTGATACCACGGCACATGCGTTCCGACATCTGCGCTTACTTCCATGCTGCTCCTCACCATGGTCACGCCGGCGTTCTGAAAACGTATGCTCGGCTCAGGCAACGTTTCTACTGGCATGGAATGTATCACTTTGTCTGCCAGTACATTCGCTCTTGCACGCTGTGCCAGCGGCGTAAAATTCACCAGCGCCCGTCCGGCCAGTTACAGCCGCTTCCCTGCCCTGATCGTCCCTTTGATCGCGTTGGCATAGACCTATATGGCCCACTTCCCTGCACTTCCTTGGGTAACAAAGATGGATAATTGTCGGCGTCGATCATATGACGCGCTATGCCGAGACTGCAGCGCTACCAGCCGCCACCGCTCGCGAGGTCGCATTATTCATTCTACGGAATTTCGTTCTTCGACATGGAGCACCACGCGAACTGCTCAGCGACAGAGGGCGTGTGTTCCTCTCCGACGTCATCCAAGCCCTTCTCGCTGCATGCAGCATTCATTCACCTCAAGTCTACCAGCATACCATCCCGCAAACGAACGGCTTGACGGAGAGGTTCAACCGCACGCTCGGTGACATGATAACTATGT
This sequence comes from Rhipicephalus appendiculatus, assembly GCA_030522465.1. NCBI lineage: Eukaryota > Metazoa > Arthropoda > Arachnida > Ixodida > Ixodidae > Rhipicephalus > Rhipicephalus appendiculatus. The sequence continues at coordinate 6,730 of JALIZH010008789.1, read as the reverse complement.
ACGTCGCGTCGGATCACAGTAACTGGGATGCTGTTTTACCATTTGTAACTTACGCCTACAACACTGCCACACAAGCTACCACTGGCTTTTCCCCGTTTTTCCTGTTGTACGGACGAGAGCCCTCTTGTACCATGGACACACTGCTTCCATACCGACCCGACGCGTCCGAATGCACGCCGGTGTCTGAAGCGGCGAGATATGCAGAGGACTGTAGGCAGCTCGCTCGTAAACTTACAACCGCCGCTCAAGGTCGCGAAAAACTGCGACATGACAATGACGCGTCTTCACCAGACTTCCCGACTGGTTCTCTCGTTTGGTTGTGGATACCTCCTCACAGCCCTGGCCTTACAAACAAGTTTCTTGCACGCTATGATGGCCCCTACCGCATCAAAGGACGCACGTCTCCTGTCAACTACGTAGTTGAGCCCGTGACGCCGTCCCACGACCTCAGACATCGCGGTCGGGACACAGGTTCACGTCAGCAGACTTAAGCCGTACTACGAACCCCTTGATACTGCCTACGCCTTGAGACGCCAAGGATGGCTTGTCTTCTCTCCCGGGGGCAATTGTAGTGAAGACGAGAAAGAAGATTCGCTCGGGCGTCTGTTGCTGTGCGCGAGATCTGGGTTCCTGTCGGACCAGCGCTACTCTGACTGCCGAAGTCGTCACTGCTTTTCTAATAAATCTTCATACGACACTACTACTACTACTACTACTACTACTACTACTACTACTACTACTACTACTACTACTACTACTACTAATAATAATAATAATAATAATAATATAACGGTAATAATGCTTATTCTGGCATGCGTACATGGTAATGTTACATGCTACCGAGATGAGACAAAAGGATTTAGACAAAACTGTTTGCTGACTGGGTCTGCATCCCCTTTCGTGAAATAAACCTGGAAGCAGTGAGGTCAGCGAAAAAAATAACATTACAAAACAGTTCAATTCAAAAACATCTCTAAAATAATTAATGAAATACACGTAGCAATTTTGTGTTGACAATATTGTCACGGGCGTATGTTGCTTTGTTCTGATACATTCGGGTTTCACCCACAGAAGCTATTAGCAACTGTTAGCAGACCGGGTCGCAATGTTTTTGGGAAGCTTCGCGATTGTTGAGGTCGTTCTGTTAAGATTACGCGCAGGACGGGAAGAATGAAGTTTGTTCGACAGCTCACGCGAGTGGCAGCGATAACGCTAGAAGGTTCCATGACGGATGAATAAAAACGGACGCGTTCCGCCGATGATCAGATTATTCGTCAACCAATGATTGTGATTGAGGCTATCGTTGCACTGAGACTGTCACTTCTTTTTCTTTCTGGACACATATCCGCCCGCATAAAGTGTTTCGTATTTAAACATGCCGACTTCTGCCTTATTAAACATCACGACCACGTGAAAATATCATTCAATAAACGTTAGCATATGGAAGAGGAAGGTACTTCAAGCAAAACTAAAGTAAAGCTAACGATGTACTATGTACATACCATTACATATGAAATGTACTGAAATAGAGTTCAGTGAACAGAAGTAGACATACCAAACGGTAGGATACAAATTCCTGTACAGAAACACTGAAAAAAGAAACAGACATGACTCATTCTGGGTGGAAACGAAATCCTACTCTCTCTTTAAAATGGTATACGAATCTGGTCAACTGTGCCCTTGCCACTAAAACAGGCAACCTATTATATATTTCAACTGCTCGATGGTGAAGTGATGATGTGCCATAAGTTGTCTTCAGTAGGGTCGTCGAAAAAGCGAGGTCGTTCGTAAGTTATAATAAATGTCACGGCAGAGGTACATATTCCTGAATGAAGAAAGCTGTTGCTTATTACAGTGATGCGTAAGGACCACTCGTTTAAATTTCTAGCACTCAAAGAAACGCATTGCATGAAATACAAAGAATAAGTTGCTACGGCCGTCTGGCCTTTTTGTTAATAGCTTCAATGTTTTTTGTTGCATGTTTATCTATTTGCATTCTCTGAATATAACGAGAAATGTAAGATTGGCAAGAATGAGGTTCAGTTTAAAACTGGATGGCCAACGAAGCCTTCGTAGCAGAAAAATAACACATCATTGTTTACGTGTGACTTAATCTAGTAACGCAGCTATTAACGTAGCTGTTAGCTATTAACATCTATTCACAGAAAAGTGCAGGCTGCTCAGTTTTCCAGAAAGGCAAAAGCAAGGAAATCGTATTATTGTTGTGTGGCAGAAATACGCCCCAGATACTCCCGTTTGATTGTCTTAAAGTATAGCTCCCGCTTTAAAATTTTTTTTAAAAAAAAAACCTTTGACGAAGAATGTTAAAGGCAATGTATGCTTTCTATTTAACAGGGAGGGCTGCGAGGCGTCGTTTGGACGGACTGCATGCAGTTTTTCTTCATTTTAATCGCGCCAACTACAGTAGTGTTGAAGATAATAATTGATTCCTCTCGCCCTGATTCAACGGTCCAGCCGTTCAGCAGTCTGGACTTGCAGAGGTACATGGGAAAGTAAGTTGGTTGTGAATGCTGTCATACTTTCTCTCCAGCTCTGACATGGCCGACCAGCAAGCGCTGATCAACCGAGAATGAAAGCGCGGCTAAGGCCCCCTGTAAGAGTGATATACATTTCATCAGAGCTTTTCTGTTCTGTTCTTTCGTACTTTTTAACATGTGTGTCCATCTGTGGGGATATTTTTATCATCACATATTTTTCGGGGTGCATGTTGGTCGTAGTCTGCGAAAATAATAATAATAATAATAATAATAATATTAATAATAATAATAATAATAATAATAATAATAATAATAATAATAATAATAATAATAATGTTCTAATCCTACGCGTTCAGATGCTAAACAGGCCTTTCTAACTCTACGAACACTTGTGTGATTGCTTTTCTTCGCAGAGTCGGTTATAACGACCGGGTTGAACGGTAACATAGCAATAAAGGTCTTCCTGAAACTTTGTGTGAGTTGTCGATGCATGCGTAAGCATTGTGCAACTTCCTCATCTCCATGGTTTTCTAGTGGCTATCGGTTGACCACTATTTGACCACTCTAATCCACCACTCACGGTCGCTTCGATACTGCGCACACAATGATTGGCCGTTCGAGTCCCTATGTATTGGAAGTCGAGGGTTCAAAACTCTAAGAACTTGGTAGGCTCCGGGTTCGCGTCCCAACTGTTCGCGAATTTACCGTAGCCACCACCACCTAACAGGCAGGTTTGAAAGTGGCATCTACGTGTGGGTGTTTAAAGCGAAACAAGTTCTCACAATACGATGTGCGCTGGAACGTTGCCGTATGGTTCTGAAATGGTTGCCGTGCCGCCGTTAAGAACAATAAAAAATTTATGCAGCTGCACTCAACGTGAAAGCTCTATGGAGTGCGGTAGCGCGGTGCGGTGATTGGCCTGTCCTTCAAATTTGTGCATTTAAACCTGGGAGTATTAGTCAACGCCACTCGTAGCCATAAAGGCGAGTATGGAACAATATTTTACCAAGTGGAGTGGATACCCAATAATATAATCGATAATGTGGGCGAGAGGACGACCGCCGCCGGGGCTCAATAGGTAGAGCTTCGGAACGCGTTATTCGAAGGTCGCAGGTTCGCTCCCTGCTGGCGGCAAGTTGTCTTTTCGTCCGACTTTAGTTTGTTCGCATTTATGTCATAATTACTACAAATACCATCGCCTACACTTTTCCTTGGCTTGATTCTGTTAGTTCTCATTATGGTTATGACTTGTGTGGCCTGTTTATGGCGGGAGAACAAATGTCAGGTGACCAGTGTTACGTGATCTTCGCGGGAACATGTCATGTGACTAAGGCTAGGTGATTTTGGCAACATGTCACGTGACTAGCGTTACGTGATTTCACTTCACATTCCTTCTGCTTCCTTCTTTCTCTCACTCGCTATTTCTCGCTTTCTCTTTCTGGACTCTTTTCACTCTCTTTTGTCACCGCTCCTTCTTTAAGGTATGGGGCAATATGCCCCGCAAGAATACTGTGTTGAAGCTGTCCAGAAAATGTGCGCTGTTGTTCCCTACTTTTCTGATCTTAAACATTAGCTTGACCCTGTTAAAAAAAATGCCTTTTTCTTTCTTTGAGCCACAGTTGGACCATTGTGGGACACGCAGAAAGAACAGAGGAAGTGCCTCAGACAGGCTGAGGCACTTCCTCTGTTCTTTCTGCTTATCCCCACTACGTGTTTCCATTTGTCGGCTCCCATCTTGATAATTGCAGTTAGACCATTAGTGTTTTACTGCGCAGCTCAAAGAATAATTATTAGAACTGACAAATGTACAGGCGTGCACTTTACCTTTTTTTGACATAGGTGCACCACTGTCGATAGATATCTTTGAAGTATATATTGATAATGGCAGAGTTTTGTCCACTATCTCTGCACAACTCTTTACACTTCCAGTTCCTTAACACTATAAGGAAAAACACGTAGACAACAATACCGGGCTTCATAAAGTACCGGGTTTGCAACGAACAAGAGCGCTTCACTGGTCGATCAATATGTGCGCTGCCGAATGCAAGAATTCGAGGGCTCAATTCTCTCTTTTTTTTTTTTGGGGGGGGGGGGGGTTGACAAAATCTGCTTAATGGCCTACTCTTATTTCACAGCTATAGCATGGACTTGACCAGCGATGAAACGATATGGGCCTGCCTTTTCGGAACATTAGGCCTGGCATCGTATCGGACGTGCATGGACCAAGTCGTGACTCAAAGGCTGCTGGCATGTCGCACGATCAAAGACGCTAAAAGGTAATGCTACAATTGCTGACATCTAAAAGGAAAAAAATGAGTTTTTTATTAGGAGCGGAAATCGTAATCATATAGTTCGCTCGCGCATCCTATAGTCGAGCGAGCGAAGTGGTGGCGATGGGAGAGAGCGCCCGAGAGACAGGCTTTCTTTAGTTCGTCCCCAAGAGGTACAAGCCCGATTTTCCATTGGCAGTAAACAGCGCTAGAAAACACGAGGACGAAAAACAGGATCACTACAAGGGATCACTACAAGTTCCTGCGTTCTCGCGCTCTATTTGAGGTCGGTATAAATCACAAAGTTTCCCAGTCAGCCACCTCACTGATTTTCTAATTCGTTGTGGACGTCGGCCCATCCGTGTGTCGTTGACCTCAGAGCTATCTGAAGAATTCTGAGGTTTAAACCTCAGCGTTCTTCTAAACCTCAGAGTGATTTGAGTGGACGTCTTAACAAGGTGGAACGTTTTGCGAGGAAATGTTGTAAGCAACGACCGGCGGCGGTAGCAACGAGGGCCTCGAAGACATCAGAGAGTTTCAGTTAATGTTGGGTTACCGGAGCTGACGTGATAATAAGTGTACGCGAAGCATAGAGAAACTAGTTCGAATTTTTTTCTTGCTTAAAACAAAGATTACTTCTTTCAGACTTTCTGTACATGCAGCCAACAAAGTATACTATACAACAACGTGTAAGCCGTAATTTTACTTACACAGCTACTTTGCGAAAATGAAGCCGCGATCAAGTCGCAGACGAGCAGTTCGTAGAATTCGGAGAAGCTCTACGTATTTCTCCCTGTGCGGTCGTTGGGTCGTCATTCGTCTAGGGCGCGGTCATGGCACCCAGCAGTGCACCCTTGACCAAAACTGTTGCGATGGGATGCGTTTATTTAGAAATGGTTGTGCACACACCCTGGCATCATGCAGGATATGGATGTGCTTGGCAAAGTGCGATGCAGTGCCCATAGGATGGTAAGGTCTCGAATTAACGTAAAATTCAGGAAGGAATGGCAGAAACTGGTACGCAAAAAGCCAATGAATGAATTAGCGCTGAGAGGGAAGTTACAGGAATTCAGGGTCTTGCTCCAAATCAGATACTCTACTCTAACAGACGAAGCCGACCTTACCGTTGACACAATGTACGATAATCTGACAAGTATCTTTACAGAGTGTACAATAAAGAATGAAACTGCGGACGACGCAGCAGCACGCAATTGAAAGGAAAATGATAGATGTACCCTTAGAGACAAGAATATTTGTATAACACCACGGTATGTGCACATATATGTGATAGTTGAATACGTTGTTTTTGAAATCTTATGTCTTAACTGCTTTGCAAAGTTGTATATTGTATGTGCTCTGGACTTGACACGCTTAGAGACTTGGACCCTACGTGCTCTGTGTTAGACACCTCTAAGGGATAAGAGTAGCCGGTGCCCCATTGGTGCGCCATCTCCTTACATCACGTCAATAATAAAAAAAAAAGAATAGCAGAATGGATCAGCGAGCAAATGGGCGTTAAGGATATCATAGTGGAAATCAGGAAGAAGAAGAAATGTACACGGGCCAGGCACGTAGCGTAAAGAAAGCAGGATAAGAGCTGGTGATTAAGCGTAACTGACTGCATTCCAAGAGAAGACAAAGGGGGAGATATAAAGTTAGGTCGGCGGATGGGAATTAGAAGTTTCCGGTTACAACGCGGTAGCAGTAAGCACAGGACCATGGGTTGATTGGTGGAACATGGGAGGGCGCTGCCATGCGGTGGGCGTAGTCAGGCTGATGATGAACAAAAGAGTACGGTCGTTAGACAGGACACTGGCAAGCTCTCCCCAGGGAGACCAAAAAACCTCCACTAAGGTCAAAGCATGAAAGCTTCGAATCCACATACAGAATAGAACTGGCAGAGCTCTCGAAATTAATCAATAGCAGCAAGGTAGCAGAAGTAAGAAAGTATAATATGGAAAG
>JALIZH010008787.1:10000-18919 GCA_030522465.1 Rhipicephalus appendiculatus | reverse complement strand
ACAAAGAAAAATACAAGAAACGTGCCGTAGTGCGAAAACGCGGACAGTCGCCAAGCGCATACATCCCTTTCAATGGCAGATTGCATTTCTCTCAAAAGTAATAACAACGTTCGGCGAGCTTCGTGCATTCGTTCGGCAATGGATGACATATATATTACGAGTAGGCTGCAGTCAGCGCCTTTATTTGCCGACAATCGGCTCACACCGCTCACAAAAAAGCGCCGCTGCGTACATTTGTATGCGCGCCGCCGGCCGCCTATCCACACTAGCGCGGTGACGGTGCTGCCGCCTATAGCCCGATCTCAGGGCGAATACATAAATGTGCGGAGTTTTTTTGTGAACCTACATCACCGTCCTTGTCGTCTGGGCAAACTGTTTTCTAGCCGTTCCGCACTCTGGTCACGGTTGGGTCCTTTTGGCGAGTTGTGCCGGTATGCACCCGGTTGATGCAATTGCTTGTCTTTCTTCACCGGACAGAGACTCTCTGGGAACATAATGCGTCGGTGCATTTGTGTGAGTGCTCTGCCGTCGCCTCGTTCTCGTTTGCTTTCATTTCGTATTCTCTACGTAATGCATTTTCGCAATGTTTTGTTTCGGCAGCACTTATACATTTGGCTTGTTTCGCAAGTGCGCTTTTCTATTTCGCGTCGCCAAGTTAACTTAAGCACTGATTTCCTTAATGACTTTCTCGTTTGTATAGCATATAAAGGTTATTTTACCTTGCGACTAGGCAGGCCTTTCAAGAAATCATTGGTCTGTCGTCTCTGCATTAAGTCTTCCTGATTACACAATAAATACTTTGAAAGGTTCAACGCTGCTTGAGCAGGTCATGTTACTCTAGCATGGTTTTGGACAAGGACACTTCTTTTCATAAAGACAACAATTGTTAGCGTGAAAATGGACAATCCCCCCTAATAAAGCACAAATGATTTATTTTCGCCTCAGATCATGCTCCATACTGAAACATCGACTATTCCTGTGAAACACTTTCAGCGGTGCTTTTTTTTTCGACCAATCATCGCACTCGAATGTTGAAAAAGTGTTGGCACAAGGAAGTTAGTTATTCGTGCTATAACGTTCGAGTACCTGGGTACCGAGGCCTTTATTCATGAACAACATTTATAAAATGGAAGATGGCTAAACATAACTTGGTCCTCGGCATGGAAGGGATAGTTTTGTTCCCGTTTCTTTAGCACCTCTTTCCCCTTTCTTTTCCAAGTGGAATTCTAAAAGACCAGGTCACCAGCATAAAGACTTCAATGGCGATGAGTAGAACTCTATGAAAAGCTTTTGAAACCTCCAGACCCATCGCGGGAAATATAGCCCGCATATTTCACATCGTCTCAGTGATTATTGAGACAATGTGAAAATATTTATAATTTTGGCACTAAATTGACGTTCAGGCCGTTTAATGTCATCGCAGCCTGAATGTCCAACGAACCTGAATGCCTAAAGAGACACAAATACCCACAGCATATATTTGAAATGCATGGACATTTAGCATTCTAAAGCAGTGCAAGCTTGTTACAAATTCTCTCTCGTTGGACATGCAGTGTGGTTGTACACCCAGTCTTGTTGGATGTTAAATTACCTCGCACACTTCGTGTGTCTGAAATCTGAAACATGATATTGATAACCCCTGTCCCCAGGCAAGGATTGCATTTTTGGCTGTACTCTTCCAAAACGACATGCGTAATCGGCAAACGATAGCGTCTGGAGTGCACTTGAGAATATTATTAAGCAGGAGGCACAAGATATCAAGGGCACCCAAGGAGGTGCGGGGAAATCAAAGCTGAAATAAAGGCAGTGGATGAGATGAAGCTTTATCGAGTCCCAACCAGCTTTGGTTTTCCCCTTGTTTTATTCGGGTGTTACAGACGCCGCCCAGTATGCTAATAATGGCGCATTGTAAATTTACTTTTATACATGCGCAAATCCTTACTTCCCTGACGAGTTGTACACTCCACTTCTTTAGGTCGTCAGAGTTCCTAAGAGTGAGAGAGAAAGGTAAAGAAAAGACAAAGGTTAACCAGAGGAAGTCTCCGGTTTGCCACCATGGCCTTGGGAAGGGGAGGAGTGCGAAAGAATGAAAGAGAGGAAGAGCGCTATAGTCGTGTCTTTGTTCTTTTTGTTTTGTCCCCAAATGTCACCAGGGTTCTTAGATACTCCGAGTGACCTGTCAAGTGACGCTTTGGATATTTAATCTCCCTGGATATTCCGTTTCATTTAAATATCGCCGCGTTTGGCGATTCAGGCTTCGAAACACCTTATACGAGGACGGAGATTATGGGAGAAAGGGGGTACGGGTTCATGTCTCCGAAGCATGGCGTAAATGTATTCTTAAAGTAGTTTTCTCAATGCCGCCTTGACGCAAACTTGGAAGCGCGTACTAAGTGCACGTAAACAAGACAAGACATCATATTTGGTAAACTTTAAGAAAGCAACAATAACGAAAAACTACACCGGGTCAGCGAATGCTCTTAGAGCACCACACGAGCTTCCTCAAATTTAAGCAAACTGGACGAATCCGTCTCGGAGTTAACTAGACAAGACGAAACAGCCCTCTACATGTTTCCGCTTCCCTGGATATTCACTAAAAAGTGGTCGAGTGCTGAAACGGACTTAGCGCGCATCTAGGCAATTTAACTATAGATAAACACCTTTGCCCACACACATTAATTGAAGACACGGAGGAGCGCCAACCTCGGTAAACAACTCGCCAATGTAACAAGGTCGCCTCTCAGAAGCGCCTTTATCATCGTTAGACTTGCTCGCTCTCAAAGACGTGGGCGTCACTTATAATCACGAGGATAGAACACTGCAGCTGCTTTGCTGTGGCAGGTGTGGAAAGCTGGTAGGTTTCTGTAAAGGATAGTTTCGTATGCCATTGCGATAATTTTATACTTTCCCGCAATATTCTTATACAGATATTCGACAAGTATATGAAACCTGTTTGAAATATAGGCGCATACGAATGGCTTAAGGAAGGTTTTGGTAGACTTTCTTCGAAAAGTAAGCGGAACACTAGACTGGTTGTGACTAGGGCCGAGGCGTCAGACACAATTATTTTTACGGCAATATAGCAAGCAATATGACAATTTCTTTTCTTTTTGGTTTCGAATAAAACCATTTTCTTTACATAATCAATGTGAACTTGCGCAGATTTGTACAATCATACCAACGCGAACGATGCTAGTTTGCCACTGTAATGAGAAAAGAACTACGTGTACACTCGGTATTTGTCACTTTCTATCGTCTATTTTGCAGTAGCAGTAGGAGCAGGCACTCGATGCAGCTGGATGTAACCTAACTGCAAATGAATCACTCGGGTGCCTTCACTTTTGTGAATATACATTCACGAGTGATTTATGACTTTTATACGAGAAGTTCATGCGATGATTTGTAAATTATCATCTGGCCTGAAAGGTCCCCATTTTCTGCACAGCCACATCCAAGGCAATCATCATGCACCGGAGTGTTCTCGTTAGAATATTCGAGCATCCCATTAGAAAACAAGGCTAACTAGCAGCGCCAAGATTTTCTCCAGGTATTACTATCAGAATCGCTATGTTCGAAAACTGTTACATCAAACCGACGTGTTCTTGGTGCCCTTAAGTGTAGGTAATGAGTGGCAACGTTTAACAGAACTGTTGGTTTGATGCGAGAAATCTAACTAATGAAACGTTCAATTTTCAACAAGCATGTTTAGTATAGAATCCAGAAAATTGTTTCTTGTTAGTGTTTAGCGCATTCTTGTTTGCTATTTACTCATGTTTCTTGTTTGTTCAAGTTCTTTTAAGGCATTGTTGATAAATGTCTTCGCTGTACCTAATCGCCCATTTTATCACGTTGTTCTTTTGCGTGACTGTGTGAAAATTACTTTTATTACTGCGCAGACTTCGCACACTCATCATCGTTACTGTCGCATAGTCATGTTAATACAGTGATGGAAGTGCTGCTCCAATTGCTCCAAACTGCTCCAAAAGAGAAATGCTGCTCCATGCTGCTCCAAACTGTGATTTTTGTTAGTAATTGCTCCGAACCTGCTCCGAAATGGCACTGAGAGAATGAGAATGACGAACTTTTACTGTATAACCAACTCATAAGTCCTAAAGAAACTGAAAAGAATCTGTATACTATCGTTCCAGTATGCCACTAGTGTGCAGCATTATCGCCTCTGATCTCATTTATGCAACAAGAACTGGCATATTATGCATATAGCTCATTTGGCTGTTCTTTTTTTTTGTTTTTTTTTAGCTAGACATGCAGGCTAGTGTGGTTAAATGTGAAAATGAGCAGATTGATTTTATCTCATGCCGATTATCTACTGCTTATTTGGCAACAGTTATATGGGACTGTGGTTACTTCTAAAATGTGGAGCTCAGCTTTACCGGTTTGATTTTATTTCTGCCACAAATACTAGTTTACGGAACACTACAGCTCAAAAAATACACGACGGACGAAAGGAACACAAACGACGACAACAAGCGTCGTCGTTTGTGTTCCTTTCGTCCGTCATGTATTTTTTGTGCTGTAGTGTTCCATAAATATGTACCAACAAGCCCAACTCGCCACTTTAAACAAATACTAGTATTTTAAATATATAGCTCATTTTACAGCACATTTTTGACAACCAGCCACCTTTTTTAATTGTTTGCTTCTTGGAATTTACATTGATTGTTGTCCGCAAAATATATTTCATAATAAATAATAATATTTACGAGGTGATTCGGCAATGCTTTGAACTCCAATTGGGGTATGGCAAATTTTGTATCTGCTCCTAAAACACCAATAGCTGCTCCAAACTAACGTTTTTTCCGCTCCGAAAACACTTATGGCTGCTCCAGTGCGGTAATTTTCCTGCTCCAAAGTGTGCTCCAAAAGGTCAAAAGTCACTTCCATCACTGTTAATATCACATCACGCTATTGTTCATATTGATTTCTTTGATATATGTGTGATATTAGATACTGGTTAGGCACGTGTTTGGGGGCCCCCCTATATATATAAGCAGCACATTTCACGTATGCATTGTATTTATTCCCTGACGAAGGCCCGACCCCGGCCACAACGCTGGAACTAATAAAAGTTTTCGTATGTTCGTCCACTCATGTCAATTTTTATTAATCACTGAATCCACAGAAGACACTTGCGTGATATATATATATATATATATATATATATATATATATATATATATATATATATATATATATATATATATATATATATATATATATATATATAGCAGACAATATGAATGACAATGAATATAAAGAATCACCTGGAAGTAGGCTTCCTCGTCAGCAGCTTTGCAATGCAGCCAGAGCACGCTTTACAATGGCCTACTCAAGATGAGAAATCGCGCTTCATGGAAATCTAGAAATCGCCGTAAGACTATTTTATTATTTGTAATTGGTATCGCGTGCTACCGCTGTTATTAATACCTGTGCTACCAAGATACTGATGTCACTGCGTGGTGGTACGAATGATATAGGTAGTGTGCTAACACGGAATGCATGTTTTACTAGACGCTGGCACTGTCGAAATTGTGCAACGTTCCTGTACGGGTGGTACCGGCTTTGAAGTCGTTGCTACCGGTTCTGTTGAAGCGCGTTGTCGTGGTACCATGGTTTCGTGGTTTGCGGTGGTTATGAGATGGAGATAGAAAAAAGTAGTGAAGTCAGGGAGGCTAACCGGGTGAAATCCTTTTTGTTTGCCACCGCACGCTGGCGGAGGAAAAATAGTTGGAAAAGTAAGACTAAGATTTTTTCACAGAAAACCATTAGATAATAGACAAGCGCGCGGGCAGGAAAAATCATTTGCGCTTAAGCAATAATGACTGCGAGTTGTGCGAAAATAGCTTGTAAACAGGCACGTTATTGTGCACTTGGCGAAAGCAAGCGCGACAGCTCGAAGTCTTTGCAATGCTAGAAAGCTTGTAAAGGCTTTTAATGCCTCACCCTTCGCGTAAACCAAAACGACAGATCGCTGTCCTTCTAGACTATTGCGCCCAGTGCGCACTTCTCATTTTCGAGGCAGATGCGCGATAACTGACAAGGGCGGCTGACTCAATGTTTGTTTCAGCGGCAAAGAAATCCGTCCGGGATGTCGTAACGGGTTATGGATCCATCGGCTTACAAATATGCTCCGAAGTTTCACGGAGAAAAAGAAATGCTTTTTTGATCCCCATGATTTCTCTCCGGGTTGAAAACTCATTGGTCTGGTTTTTAGCCATCTTTCCCTTCTTGAAAACATATTCAGCGCCATCAAACAAGGACATGAGAGAGGCACCACTGTGCCTCTCTGTTCTTGTTCTGATGTTCTTGTTTGCTGGCGCTGAATACGTTTTCAAGTTCTGTTTACCAACACGCCCAAAAAATAGCAATGCTAAAATTGTTTCCCTTCACCTCGGTTTTTCGCTACTTGTTGAGTTGAAGACGCAGCCGTTGCGTGTGGCCGGTGTGTGCGTCTTCAGACCAAAGAGGGAGGCTGAGGAGTAGTGACGTACTTTTCCGCTGCTGCCACCAGCGAGGCAATTAACGGCGACTTCTAATAGCGGAAGTCGTCAGCTTCCCTCCGCTAAGCATCCTCATCCCCTTACGTTCGCGAATCCTTCCGTCCCCATTTTCGTCCGGCGCTTTCAGCACTCCTGCTTTCATTTAACGATGTTTACTTCTGATGCCTTTCTTTTTCCTCCTTGCGCATTGTCTCGTTGTACTCGCTATTTACGTGTGTTGACTTTTCTTTGTTTTCGGGCTCATAATCGCTGGCGACAGCTTCTAACAGCAGCATCTAACTTCGATGCAGTTGCTCTTTGCGCAGTGAAGAAATGGGACAGCGATGCATTATGGTGGAAGATAAAGGCCAAAGTGGAGGAAGATTTAGTGAGGTAGCGCCCAGTTGGATACTGTACTCTTAAAAAAAGGGGAAAGCGTGAGCAACAGAAGAAAGAAACTGTCCTAGGTAAAGGGCGCGACGACGACGACGGACAAAGAGAGAGAGAGAGGCACACAGACACACACGCAGTGCGCCCTGTTTCTGTTTGGCGTGCGTCGGCGTCTCTCCCCATGTACATCGCCTTCTTCACGACGTTTATCTTGGATCATGCTAAAACAGAACGCTCAGTTGTCCACCATTACAAAGTGTCATAGCGCGCTCACCAGGGAAATGTAAGACATAAAAATTCTTGCTCTCAATGGTAATATTCTTCCAGTATAGCAGGTACTCTTGGTTACATCTTTCTTGTAGTTTTGTGTTTGTGTAGAATTTGTATCTTAGCACACAAACACTGCCAAGGTTTCCAGGGAGTTAGGCGGAATGATGAAATGGGAAGTTCTCATAATTAATGTGAACTAAGCTTGCATAAGACAGCGTAAATTAGAGCTCGCTGGGAGGTGTCTTCCTCCTGCGGGGCACATACCGTAGGCGGGAGAGGATGGTGATTGCCGCTGGTGCTGCAGGAAAAAGGCGGCAGCGTCATTGCGAGTATTAAGAAATACACGAAAACACAAACTACGTAATATGTCGTTATTAAACAAGAAAAATGAAACGCTAGACATCAGCGCGTTGGAATGCTCGGTGCGACATTTTGTTAAAGCTGCCGCATTTACTCTGTCGTAAGGAGGTTGCAATCTCAACCTTTGAATTAGTACATCTTCGTTTTCCCTCTCTCCATAATCTAGAACTTGCTTGCGCATGTTTCTACTTTCATGAGACGTATTTTTTCTGTCGCAATCACAGAAGCGGGAACGCTGGATGTTTACGGTAGTTGTCATTCCTCTATGAATGGTCATTCTCCCTACTGTCCGAAGTCGTGTACTCTTGAAACCTATTCTTTATTATTATTAATTCGTACGGTTGAGTACTCTCTCTTGTGCCGCCGTTCCTCGTATTACAGAACGTAAACAGCATCCCGCGTTTATCGGTAATGATACCTCGAGAGTTTTCAACCGGTAACGACTTTTGTTTACTACGATGCGTTAAAGTTGCCTTATTGTCATGAATTTCCATCCTTCCGCACAGCCTGCACTTGCTCAGCGATCACTATTGATCTCTATTGGTTTGCTCCCATGTGAATTATCCATGAAAACAGACAAACCTATTTGCCACGCTGCCTCCGGGCCCTAGTGTCTATGCGAGAGCTCTTTAAGAGATTGCTATTTGGGTCACGAGCTATTTCGCTTGTCTTCGCAACACGTTCCCTTCGCCGTTCGCAGCGATGCGTCTGTCACTCGTGAACAATCAACAAGGTTAATGTTATACGACAGTGTGAGCACTTTAATTGGAATTATAGGTGCTGGGACTTTAAGGTCCAAGACAATCATACCACTACGACGCACCCAATGAAGGCAGAAGTTCAGGGGAGATGGAAGCTTGAAGAAACGAAAAAATCTTGAAAGCAGAGTTTCGCTGGAGGCAACATTTCGACAAGCTGTCTAAACAATCCCAATCTTTTAAAGAAAAAGAAAAGACCACTGATCGAAGCGTTGATCCCAGTGATACTCCGTGTTCACGAGGCACGCAATAGCCAGGAACATGGGTTTAATTTTCGCCTCCTCTGTTTTCTTAACACTCACTCGATGCCCGGCTGTTTGCATGGCGCTCCCATCGGAATTCAACCACCGGTATTGAGACTGAATCCACGACATCGAGTTCAGCAACACAGTGCCGCAGCCACTGAGCTCAGAACTATCAGATTGGTCGGGATGCGACCCGGTAATAATAACCTCTTTTTCGGGGGGACCAATGCAAATATTTTGAGAAGTAGTACAAGAAGCGCAGCATGAAAGCTTTACTTCGCCCTCGTAGACTCAATACTGCTTCGTCGAGAAAAACAAACTTCAATATTCTCAAACATGTTCAGCGCTGGCCGACAAGGCGGTAAGAGAGGCGACACCACAATTCGCTAAATTCGACAA
>JALIZH010008787.1:0-5000 GCA_030522465.1 Rhipicephalus appendiculatus | reverse complement strand
GTTTCCCCGATCAGATGGAGCGACTAAGCGCCGGCGAAGTGCGCGTGGGAGGAGCTATGATGCTTTTGGCCAAGCGGTGGCACCATGTTTTGTGCGGCACGGGAGTCAAGTGAATGTTTCCGAAGCGTTTTGAGCGGTCTGCTAATTACATTATTTTAGACCTTCTCGCTCATTATAACCTGATTTTGAGAATTGCTAGCCTTGTTATAGCCTGTATTGATCGCTTTACTGTGAGCGTGATCAAGCCACATGAAATGCGTGGATGGCTGACAGACGGGGCCCGTTAAGTGATTCGCACGCAATAAATAAAACGCACGTCTGCTACCGTTACCAGGAGCCTTCCTGCCCAAGTCTTTGTGCACGCGGAATCGGCACGTAATAGCAGTGAATCCAGACCAGCTTTGAATCACCTGTTGACTGACTGCGTATTGACCTCTATGTTGTGATGGCAACGCCGAGAGCATTCAGTTTCTGGTCCGTGGCTTTTCATCTTCAATGTTGGTTCCCATCGCTTGCCCATTGGTCGACATTACTCGTCCATTAAAGACAAGACTACCCATGCTGCCTTCCCTGTCACCTTACTATAGCGAACCGCAATAGTGCTTGTTTGATTTTCCTTTAGCTTCGAGCTAACGGAGATATTGAGTGTTTTTGGCCTGCAGCCGCGTGCGGACGTTAAGGAATGTGTTTGTGAGGTGGGGTTGGTTTTGGTTGATGATAATCCGATAGCATCATCACGTTCTTTGCTGCCGGCGACCAACTGATCAAGGTCAGTATGGGCCCTCTGTGATATCCTGGCCGATTCGAATTTAGAGCACTCGGTCTTGTTCACCGCGCAACTTGTGTCCCATTGTGATCGTTCGATATTTGTTCTCTTAATTCAGGTGCATTTGAGGCAAAAATACCATTCTGGCCTCAAACTTTGCATGTGTCTCCTGATCCCTTCTGCTATTCAGAATATTTTCAACGCCAAACTTTTTTTTTGTCGTCTTGGTTTCGGTATTGGTTCATCATAATCGGAATGAAGCCAGGTTACGCACGGTCGACTATGAAACCACGGTGAAATCGGACATGAGCCACACCCTTCTTAAATAGAGGTCTAAGCAACATCTGCTCCTTAGAAGTTGCCTTTCTTGTGACATATATTTGCCTCATACAAGGAAACGCCTGCTGTTATGACGTACAAGCCAAACATTTTGCTGTCCCGACGCGCCGTAATAACTCGAAATATAGGTAATTTAAGTTTTTTTATACTCGTCCGCTTTTCTATTGTTTTTACGTCGAAGGAAAGCGTTAGACTCGCAGGTTTCTAGTTTGCAGAAGCAGCGTTTACAGTAATACCAAATTATAAGCACTGCACGCTAGGACTTTATGCAAACGCTATGGTGTGCATAAATTGTTTACTAATTTATTAAGGACGGCATCAAACGCCCACTGGCGCACTGAAGAAAGTACGTGAGCAGTTGAACTGGCTGCACTTGCGGCGAAAAAGAGTGCCGGTAGAAAGTGTATGTACGCCTCAAGACGAATATTACATGTGCCACCGCTCTTTTCATCATCTATATTTTGCTACGTGTCCTAAACGCAGATCATGTTACCTCCAAAACTTAGCCCGTTGTAAAACCAGACCATCGCGATCACCGGCCTTCTTGGCTTAACTTTGCCTGCTAACTCTCTACCATGGCTCACACAGCTGATAACGCGACGCCCGCGAATAATATGGCAGCACGGCGACGGCGCTACCGGACCCCGAGCATTTGCAAGTAACTTCTGCCGTAACAAAACGGTTTTCTAAAACCTCGCTGTAGCGAATCGCGAATGACCCAGCCTACGACACAAACACACGAGCATTACGTTGCCTGAAGTAACATTTCATAGTGATTTCATTTATGCGCCCGGCAAACACTCATATACTTCCAACGAGGGGCTATGCTCTCGATTACTTCAATCACAATGAAAGCAGAGCGTATGTAACCAGCGCATCTGATGCGTAGTAGTGCTTACAATCAAATATATCCTTATAAATAGGTCATTATCTGTGTACCTGCTGTTGTCCTCAGGCTACTAAGCTAAGGAGCATCGAGATGAGCAACGGTCAGCAAATCACAGTCTAATTACATTTTCCGGTGGCTCCCAAGCTACATAGCAATTCAAGTATTCGCCTTGAGCTGTCAGACAGTTCCTCGTTTGGCCCAAAAAATTAACACCATCTTCCCAAAGGGAACCCTGATTGGATGCGAAGCAGCACCGTTGCGCACGGGTGGCGTCACGGGTTGAACGGCGCTAACGCGGGTGCTGCGGTGAGCGCTGGAAGATTCGTTTGAAGCGATGGCTGGCGTAGGTCTTGTCGTTTCTTCAGAGTGGACACGGGCGCTGGACCGGAGCTGGCGCGCGTTTCGCCTTGACTACCACGGCCTTGTGATCGGTGAAGTGCACGCTGAGAGGTTCCTGCAGACATTCGACGTCGAAGTTGGCAAAGACCAGATCGATGCACGTTCCGCTTATCGTGGTGGGTAGTTTCCGTTCCGCCGACACGCACTTCAGCGAGTGCACGTCACGCATGTAATCGACGAGCCATTCTCCTCCTCCTCCGCTGACGTCAACGTTGAAGTCTCCCGCGACTATAAGAGGCGCGCGTCGACACGCCTCGCCGCAATCAGTCAGCGTCTCCTCGAGACAGCGCTCGAGGCGAGCGCGCGGCAGGCGAGGGAGAGAGTGACGTCCCGCTCCCCTCGCAGTGCGCGCTGCTGCGGCGTGACCTACTTGGCACCGCTCCAACAACTGCGGCGAGGGGAGCGCGTTGCGGCGCGCTCGTACGCACGCACGGGACGGAGGGACAGCGTTACACAGCCTAGTCAAAGAGATGCTTCGCATCTAAAAACTCTTTTAGATTATCCTTCATTGCGCCTTCCCATCTTTCCCAAGCGCAGTGTAGCCAGCAGGTTTCAGCACTGGCTGACCTCCCTGTCTTTCCGCCAATTCCCTTCCTCCTTTCTTCCTTGCTTCCTTCATTCCTTCCTTCACTCTTTCAGTTCCCCATATGTCCATTTAGATCAGGGGTCTCAAACTCAACTCCACTAGCGGGCCGCAGTCACGAAAATTTACTCCGGCAAGGGCCACGATAGTGAAGAAGGTAGGAGGGAGGGGAGGAGTGTTGTTTGTGAAAAATTTCAGCTCACGTTGCCATTTGAGAGGCCCTTCTGCTATATCATATAAGTGTCACTTCTGAAGAATATTTGTCGCTCGGATACGAACAACATATCGGTACAAATCTCAATCTCCAACTTACTAAAATCTGGACGCCGACTGTGAGTTTTGTTTCGCAGTTATGTACCAACACATGGTAACCGCAGGGGTGCCTCAAGAAAAAAATTGCTTAAGACCAGTCGTGCATGGTTTGCCCATACAGATATTTATTAAGAAATAAAGCAATTATCGGACGAAAAGAGTAATGAGCGGGCCGCGAGCAGCTAGCGAGAGGTGGGCGGGCCGCATGCGGCCCGCGGGCCGTGTGTTTGAGACCCCTGATTTAGGTCATCCTGCTTTATTTAAAGAAAAGCCTCTTCACAGAACGTCACCCTTTACAACAACAACGAAAAATTTGAGCACCTTGCACTAGCGGTGCAAGGCTGGACGAACAGCGGAGCTTGTGGCCGACCAAGATTCGGCGACCTCTACAAGCGCGGCTAAGTCCTTGCTAGGATTGGATAGGCATTGGCAAGGCTTGGCTATGCGGAACGTAGAACTATACTGCTTGGTGAAGTGTCATCGTGACTACGTGAAGTGAACAATTAAGTAGTGTGTTCTTAATTGGGTTGGTCTTAATACGCAAGGGCTTTTTAGCATGATCTTAATTTGCAATATCTTAATTAATAAGTTTGTATTTAGCAAGGTTCTAATTAAGAAGTACTTAATGAATGAGGTCTTAACGTGCAGGTTCTTAACAAGTTCTTGATTAGAAAGGCTTTAATTAGCATGTCACAATGATTAACATGATAATAATTTAGCATAATATCAATTAGCAAGAGCTTAATCAATTAACCTCAATTGTTATAATTAGCAGTGCCTTAAGACGATAAAGAGGTGGACGAAGACGGCACACGCTGGCCGAGCAACGCATTAGCAGGTAGAGGCTGTTCATGATGATGACAGTTTTTTGTTCACTCTGTACGGCGTAAGCTTGAGTTTGAACAGCTCCGCAGTTAAAGGTTCAATGGTTTGTTGCCACGCTCTTCAGTGCTCACCGTGAGGTAGACCTCAGTTCATTTGCGTTAGTTTGAGCGTGTGTCATAAGAATGTGTGTTCGTGCGTACTCACCGTGTGTCCATGCACTGGCTTATGTGCACACTTTATGACTGTTTGGATGAGAGAGCGAGCGAGAGATAGAGAGAGCGAGAGAGAGGCACTCGTTCAGAGAAGTTGTGGGAAACTAGGCAGACGCAGGCGAGCGTGATTCCTAGATTTATATCGCAGGACGTCGGGGCTCAATAACTTAGCGCGGGAGCGTTCGCTAGAGAAGGCCTCCTTTGGGAGCACTCCACGTCCTTTCGGCCACTAAACCGCTCGGCATTCCCGTATCTCTCTGCGGAGGCATCAGTCTTGGCAGTGCCGTCAGAGCTATAGAGTTAACGCTTCTTCGCCTCCTTCGGCCTGAAAAGAGTGGGAAGCGTATTGAAATATGCGTGATGGTGTTTATGACGTAGCCCAACTGTTCATGCGTACATCGTCATCTCTTTTGGACTTTTCCGTGGTAAGATTGTAAGGCTTTGCTTGTTCTATAGGCTTTATTACAACTTCCCTCAACTTCGTGGTAAACTCCTCAACCAAAACTGCGATTCGGCCTAGTTGGAACATATTCATCTTGAAATATTTGCGCAGGCGCACGGGGACACAGAAGAGACACACAAACGGGCGCCCGTTTGTGTGTCTCTTCTGTGTCCCCGTGCGCCTGCGCAAATATTTCAAGATGAAACTCCTCAACCCCCCCCACACCGTACATC
>JALIZH010008784.1:0-44520 GCA_030522465.1 Rhipicephalus appendiculatus | reverse complement strand
GTTCAAATAACCAATGTGACAAATGCTGTGAACCCTGCCATAAGTCAAATGGTCCTCCAAGCATTCGAGAGGTATGTTTGGTCATAACTCTGACATTGGTTAAGCAATACATGCAACTATAGGAGCCAGAAATCTTAATTAGGACTGACAGTTCAGTGAGTTGCTACGGATGCATGATTTCAGACGACACAACAAAGACGACGAAAAGACTAATGAGCAACACAAGCACAAGCGCAGACTCACAATTGAAGTTTATTCAGCATTACAGAACAGATTTATACACCCACATGCATGGCTACACACAACAACTGACCAGCAAAACCAAAAAAACAAAAACCAGTTGTGCATTAAGGTGAAAGATTTGTTTATCCTACAGTGCAGTTGAAGGAAACATAATACGTGAATGTTTCTCATTTTGAATGTGCCATCTCGATTTGCTCTGAATACTTTTGAACATAGGTCGGCAAACTCATTCATGAGTCAATTTACTCAGACTCAGATCGAGCCGTGATCGAGCCTGAGTCTGAGTGAGGCCGGGTGAGTAATATATTAGTCAGTCTGAGTACAAGTGAGTCTGGTTCAGAGAAATATTAGGGAGTCTGAATCCAAGTGAGCCCAAGGCGCAAAATGTGTTTCTAGAGGGAGTCTGATCTATGCCGATCTATGGTTCTATTTACTCAACTTCAGCATCACTATAACCCTAACGTCGGCTGACGTTTTTACTCACGATGACTCACACATACTTCAAAGCGCCAGCGTTTATAAGCCTGCTAATTATTTATTGATCAGAGGCTTCAGTTATGGAGGAGGAGGTGCCAAGGCCTCCAACACCCCCCGCCCCCCTGAAAACTCTTTCCCGGGAAATTTTTATCAAAATATCTCTTGTAAGTGATCTCTTTTGATAAAAATCTCTTTACTGGATTGCACCCAGTGAAATCATATAATGGAAGAAACGAGGTCAAAATGAGCCAAGTAGAGCACCGATTATGCGAGATAGTGGTGTAAAGAGCACTGACACCATGTTCGAGAAAGCCAATTGTACGCTAACAGACTCGTGAGTTGGCTCACTCAGATTCACTCATACTCAGATAGAGCCATAAGTCCAAGTCTGAGTAAGTCGAAGTGAGTAATACTTTGGTGAGTCTGAGACCGAGTGAGTCCGGCTGAGAAAAATTTCTGTGAATCTCAGTCCGAGTGATCTCGCTTTAGGAATATTTTGGTGAATCTGAGTGTGAGTGAGACCGAAGGGTAAAATATATTTCATGAGTGAGTCTGAGGGAGCTCCAAATCTTCTGCCGACCTATGCTTCTGAAACATATCATGACAAGACTACTCAGGAAGCTTGTGTTTGTGTGCCTCGTTAATCTTTTTGTCTTTGTCGTGCCGTTCTAAAACTGGAAAGCTTACTGTGTGCACCAGACATTCACATAGTAGCTCTTTCCCCACTTGTTCAGGTGAAAATCCAGTAGTACGAACTTTTTTTGACATCACTGTTGCCTTAATTGTTATGTATAGTGCTGCCCAATTTATTCTTTTTCAAGTTCATTCCAGCACACTGAAATAATGCTATTCAGACTCCCAGCAGCTTTAGTGCAATGAACTGAATTCGTTGCTCACAGCTGTAGTCATTGTTGCAAATATTGCTGCAACTAACTGAATTGAACACTAATAAAGCAAATTAAGTGAGGTCAGTAACGGCACTTTTCATACCGAAAAAACTCATTTGCAGCAAGGCACAGCAGCGAATTTTAATAAAGGCTACATAAAATGAGGAACGTGCAAGTTGAATCTGACAGGGACTATAAAAGAAAGCACGTTGATCTTAATTCTGCTCATCAGCTTCCAAGCCTCACTCTAGTTGACGCAAGCTCGGCTACTGCCACTGTGGAAAGATAGCAGAAACACAGTATAAATATTTCTGTATAAAATACACACAATGGCACTACAGCATCATTTTGGTGTTTTATTTCTAACACATGCAGTGTAAGGGCTGCAATAATTAAAAAAAAATGTTTGAAAGTTTACACACCTATTATACTGTTCTCTACATTACTTTTTCATGCTTTTCACGTAGTGCAACTACATTAAATTGGCCACGTGACTATAACGGATGCGACAGAAGCGAAAGCTGGTCAATGATGACCATGCAGGCCCTTGCTTGTTTGTCCGAAGAATACCATGTGCACGCGTCCCCGCCAATCACCTCTGTCTCCTTTAATTTCGAACACACCTCCAGCAATGATGAAGGTGGTGAGCTAAAAGTGAGGAATTCGGCGAGTCAGTGTCTATAAGCCCGGAAGCGACAGGATTTGAACCACCTAATGATGAGTTGGGTGTGTGCATACCCTTGTTTCACGGAATGGCGAGGGACGGCAGGTTGTCGGAACAATCTTCTGTTGTCTGGGAGGTCGAGATTTCGGTTGGAAATATGGAGTTGGAATCAGTGGCGCTGGGTGTTCAAGACGACATCCAGTCTAGTATAAGTCCGTAGTTAGTGGTTGATATGTTCAGTGTGTCACAATGTAGTCTGCCGTCCTGTATTGTCCACTTGGCGTCAGCACACTTGAGGGCACATTCAAGAGCTGTAGAAAGCCATTGTTGAGGATCCAGATGTGAGTATCTTCTGTCGGTGCATGGAGGAAGAGCCGGATATATGAGTAATGGCTTTCTTTTCCATCGGTGCTTCTGGCATTTGTGTACATACAATCATTTTAACGTTCTCATGCAACAAATGCATTGAACATATGTTTTCGTGACTTTTCAGTGTTGTGCCTGAACTGCTGACGTGGCTGAAAGGCTCTCCTTTGGTTGAGGTGTTGTCTCGGTCGGGGCCACACAGCCTTCAGTCGCATTATATTTGCCTTCGTAAGATAGCTCTTTGCATGCTTCTTCGGTGCTTTGTATTATTCTGAAAGCGGTAACTTGCAGGTGTTGACTGTGGCGCTTTTATCTAGTGTTACACTTTTTGCTAGCTTTGCACAGAAAGGAAAAAACTCAAAAGCGTGGTAACTTTTGCTTTGGGTTTTCTGTTGTTCTGTCTACTGTTATTTTAGTCTGTGTCCTCTGGCTGCTTACAACCTCATGCGACAGCTCTCCCTCGTGCACTTGTTCGTGCCATGCAGTCACTTACCTTATCAGCTGAAGACCGTTCGTATGCTGAAGAGAAAGCTCTGTCTGTTCTGGTCTTGTCATCTCCTGATTGCGTATATTCAAGGTGTTTTCTCAGTGTACCCTTACCATACTTGGCTGGAAGATCAGCACGACTATATACTTTCAGCTGTTAGCAGGTTTTTATCCACTGTAAGAGTAGTTGCTGCTCCTTTCTTGGACGTTGTATTTTGGTTGCTTGGCGTGTCACTGCTTCTTCTCAGCTTGTCACTGTTTTGTAAGTGGGACCTTGTCGTGGCTGCCGCCTTGCACTGGATGCAGTGCTCACTCAGCCAGGCTTTTGGACTCAGCGGAAAACTTGATAAGTGCGAACGAATTATCTCTGCATTGGCGATGTGCTCCGTATAAATTCCTAGCTCGAGAACGAGGGCCTGTTCTTTACGTTAGCTGCACATCAGGTGGGCAGAGTACTACTAACACTTGCTAAGATTTAATATTTGTTTCCTTTGGGAAAAAATCATGGTTTGCAAGCATAAGCTGCGCAAACATTCACCAAATATTTTAAACGTGGGTGTTGTAACCAGTGGGTTGGGCACAAATTTGTGTGGTGGAGGGGTAAGGCGGTGACGTCCTGGCTCTTAAGTGACGTCCAGGCAGGCAAGTGTCGAGTATGTGTTATTTTGTGTTCGGTATTCCACTGCAGAAAATTTCGGGGGTGGGCCATGTGCCCGGTGTGCTATTCCTTGTCTACGCCACTGCCTTTAAGGTAGGTCACCACCTTCAAAAATGCATTTTTTGGAAAAAAATGAGTTGTTGGGATTTTTTATTTTCAAGTTCCCTGTCCATTCAAGAAGATTTAGAAAAAAATAATGCAGTTATATTAAGGCATTTGAAAGTTATGACCATTTTTTCAACACCTGCTGGACACATCCGAAACTGAAGGATTCCGACTCCACATATACCATCTCGTCATAAATGTTTTTTCGCGTACATATTACGTAATGCTAAGGTGTTTAAGAACATTCTAAAGCTTGTGGAACAAGTTGTTTTCAATTTATTTTTAAATGTCCTCTACTCGGCTGCGGCACTCTATTGTTTAAGTTGCGCATGCTCTCACTCGGCAGTTTGTGTTCTTTTTGTGTGCCATTTCGAGCTCTTGGACTTAGTTCTGGCTTTTCAAGGAGAAAGTTATAGTACTTCATGTAACATGGTGAAGTATAGAACGAAACAGAAGCGTTTACGCAAGTTAGGGAATCGATATTCGAAGTGTGGACCCACTGTGGAACACGGGGATGAGAGTCAGCTGGAGACACGAAATGAGCTAGGAAAAAATGTGTGCTTCATCTCGCTCAAAGGAAAATCATTCCGCTTCAAAAGAGGTCCCAAGCTATAAGCCTGGTGAATTTCAGGTCTATTGAATGATTCTTTGTTTCATAGACATTCGGTTCAATTCTCTAAAGCCATTTTTTCTCAAAATGGGATTTTTTGCTTCCCTACAGTTACGCGAACAATGATAACCGTCTTTCTAATAAATATTTTCGCATAAACTTTTTTGTGCTGTTTCTTTATAGGTGGAGCTGTGCATTCAAGCAGAATTATTGAAAACTAACGGTAACTTTTTGTACAGTGGCCAACTGTGTGCAAAGCAAACCTGCCAAATATCAACTTTTTCAGTATTTTTACGATAACGCACCCAAGCTTAGAGATATGATGATCGTGGAGGTTAGATGCACAGAATGTTGTCCTCGCTACGTATTTGCCAAGTCGCGTTTGAATTGCAACAAGAGTTTTTTAGTTATGACTGTGGGCGCAACATGCATATTTTGCGACATTTTGATTTTTATAAATTTTATGTTTTCGATATTTATCTATTTCATAACCTTAAAGCTTAAATTTACCGAAGCCCTACAATCCAAAACCCTAATTATAACTTTTCGACCAAAACGGTAAAAGTTTTTCTCGAAGGTGGTGACCTACCTTAATTACAAAGCGCCCATCTTGCATTTTAGTGCCTCCTGTGGCTCATCAATTAAACTGCTTCTTTGGCAAGAGTGGCCATTTCAAAATTTACTAATAGAGATAAGCTTAATATATTATCTGCATGTCAAAGTAAAGGTGAAAATGGTTGCTGCAGTTCAAAAAGTCTTGAGAAAACATGTTCCTATAATATATGAATATGAAGGCTCAATGAGAACTTCAATTCTGTAGAGTAGTCTATGATGATGATATATGGCAAGATCGATATACACCAGCTTCTATAGCTTGCACCGTTCCATTACCCTTAGTTGCTTGTAGTTCTGCTAGACTCTCCCACTGATTAGGACCTACTGGTGGTACATATGGCACAGAATTGCATAGAGAAATATGTGATTATTATGACAAATAAAGAGGTCATTGAGCCCAACAAAGCTGTTTGCTCTTCTACACTGAGTCTGGAGAAAGGAAATAAGAAAGAGAAGGATTGAAGTAGGTTGAGAGACACTGCGAGACAGAAATTTAAACAGAGCTCATGCCCAAATGCACAGCTGCTGACAGCATGGACAACAATTTTCAGTATACTGGTAGTTTACTACGAACAGACACTCACGCCAGCTTGTTGGTTGCAATAACTGCAACAATCGTAGCTTCCTAGACTGAATCATAAACATGCCTTTCAGCTTGAATGATCAGGCCTGGCACCAGCTGCCAAAACAGTCTCGTGATTTTCCGGGAGACTGCCGCGATTTATGACATATCTTCCGGATTGTATGGGCACGTCCACTGATCTCCCGAAAGACAGCCTGCCTTAGCGCCGCCAGTAAACGATAAAATAATAACGAAGGAAAGCGGCCGGGTCTAAAATAAAATTTTACACTTCAGTAACCAGCTTGCGAGATATGTGCGGAACGCTCGCCTCTTTCCATCTATTTAAGGAGAAGAGCAGGCGGGGTTGGGGGGGAAGAGGGCATCTCTGGTTCTCTATTTATTCAATGTAGCACTGCCGCCGTGAGCGTGCAACGGTTCGGCGTGTTATGTCCTATGTCAGCACACGAACTCACGGAAACGCTTTTTTTCTTTTACGTCGTACTGCGCACAGTCTACGTACCGCGGAAACTGCTGTTTTGGGCAGCTAGGGTAGGGTACATATAAGCAATGTATGAAAAAAATGCAGTATAACGAAGTTCGAACTCGCAAAGACCCGGCGCGAAGATAGGCGCCCGACGCCTACGCGCTCCGCCACACTTTACCGTCCGTTCGCAGCGATGTTGTGGGGAATTCGTGTGGGACGTCGTTCCATGAATATACTGTGGCATACGTGGGTGTGTCAGATTACGGCCACTGCATACATTGTACGATTCAATCACCGTAACGCTCATGTTTAACTGATAACTCCAACTTCCCACACGTCAAGCATCTGCAAGCGCCGTTAACCGGTAAAGCACTGTGAACGCGAAACAGCCAAATCTGTCGTGGCGATAGCAAGCAGGACACACGATGCGATTTGTGTCCGATCCGACGTCGAGTGATCCGTTACGGTTGCGTTGCGAACGGCAACGGAAACCGCGGTCGCTTCGTCGTACACAAGCACCGAATCGTACGCCTGACAGAAGTACGATACCATTTGTGCCCGATCCGACGTCGAGCGCGCCGACTGTACTCGCACAAGACTATTTAACCAAGAAGAATTTACCCAGTTTGTCCCCCTGTCAGCCGACGCTTCGGTGCTTCTGTACGACGAAGCAACCACGGTTTCCGCTGCCGTTCGCAACGCAACCGGAGAGCTCGACGTCCGATCGGACAAAAATCGTATCGTGTGTCCTGCTTGCGATCACCGCGACCAACGATCATGCATAATCAACAAGCTGTCTATGATTTAATCACTAAGATATGTTTCTTATGTTGTGTCTGGCACATTACGCTCTCAAACTTGAAAAATCGGCGTGTGAAGTTCGACCACAATTGCGCCAAACAACAGCAGGCGCAGAAATTGGTACATAACGGCCCGATGTTATGCCAACGAAGTTCACTCTTCAGCCGTCGTCGGCAATATCGTTCGAACGATGGGTCAATAATTCCGGCTTAATTGGATGGCTCAGCCCATATTGGCTTCTGCTTGTATAACTCGGCCCATTGTTTCCGTTCTATTAGGCTGGCACAGCCGATATTGGCGGCAAGTTCAGAATGCTGGTCCAACGTCACCATTCTATTAGACTGGCACAGTCGTTATTGGCGCCACGTTGTCAATACTGGTCCACCGTCACCGTTCTATTAGACTGGCACAGCCAACATTGGCGGCATGTCGTCAATCATGGGCCGTCCTTGGGCCAGGAACTGCCAATCTGTCGCCGACATCGGGCGAATGTTCTGTCCTACCTGGGAGGGTATATATGTGCATTTAACGATAGAGTGTCAGTCAGCGCCACCAGTAGCCCTTAACGCAAGTGTGGAACACTATTTTTTGCCTATTAGCTTCAAGTAGCGGGGGATAATATTGCGAGCTGGTAGCTGACCAATAATCCTTCCTCTACTACCTGGTGGTATCAAGTCTGCCAGAATGAGACCCTTGGTATGAATAAAATGAACGTGTTTAAGTTGAGGGGCTGGTTTCAGTTCTTAAACACAATAATAATAATTACTGCTAACAGACAATGATGCCAAGGAAAGTGAAGGGGATGTTATCAGTAGTAATAGTAAAGTAAATGTGAAGAAATAAAAGTCGCCGAAAAGATAACCTACCGCCGGCAGGGACCGAGCCTACAACCTTGCAATAACGTGTCCGATAAGCTACCACTGAGCTCCGGCGATGGTCATCTCCCGTCCACATTATAC
Organism: Rhipicephalus appendiculatus; assembly: GCA_030522465.1. Lineage (NCBI taxonomy): Eukaryota > Metazoa > Arthropoda > Arachnida > Ixodida > Ixodidae > Rhipicephalus > Rhipicephalus appendiculatus. The sequence continues at coordinate 36,603 of JALIZH010008784.1, read as the reverse complement.
AGTATATATACGCATTTAAACGAGGCAGTGTCAGTCACCGCCACCAGTTGCAATAAGGCGAATGTGCAACACTCTTTTCTGGCCTGCTTGCGTCAAGTAGCGCGTGATGTTATTACGACCTGGCAGGTGACCAATAATCCCTCGCATACTACCTGAAAGCATCATGTCCGCCAGAAGGAGACCCTTCCTGTGAACAATGGAATGTAGTATAAATTTCAGGGCTCGTTTTCATTTCTTAGAACCAATATTATTGAGAACTAACAGACAACTGTGCCAAGAAAAGTATAAGGGATGGTATCAGTACTAAATTTAAACCAGTTAAATCATGCGTACTTTACAAAGTACACTTCCTTTTTTGGGAATAGAAAATACACAACACAGTATTCTGGTCTAGCTCATTGGAATTCTGGACACCAAAGGATGCATCAAGATAATCCTGACTTTGCATATTGACTCGGTTCTATTTTTTTCTGTTCAATGAATCGTTAAACATGAGCAAAACGAGAGCCCGTGAAACGCAGGTGGTCAGTACTCCTTTTGATAAATATTTTCCAGTTTTTACAAGTTATATGTTGAAATAACGGATTGCTTGTGATTCAGCAAGAACGAAATAATCCTTGCACAGCGCGAGAAGTGTGTAGAAGGCATTGTTTTGCTCTGAGGCGTAATCAAATGTGGGTGTACTTTGGATAGTACAATGGCACTTCGTGGGAGCACACATGTGCCTAATTCTTCGTTGCCTATGAGATTACAGCAGCTATTTATTTGAATAATGCGTTTTTTCGGTTATATGAGACTCACAAGGCTGCGACAGATGCCGCTGCGAATTAACGAGAGCCCGTTGATGTTTTCATTACCGTTTCTGACCTTAACTTAGAAACTTAGGAGGAGGAGGGGAATGACGATGGTACGAATGGATGCTCTCTGTCAGCAATGAAAGTCATGGAACGAAAGGAGCACGGGGACTATAGTTTCTGCTTCAATCCAGGACACAGTTTTGTTTCGTAAAGGCCAAAGGCAAAAGCAAAGTTGCTATGCTGACGAACTACACCACTCTAGTTACTGTGTTATGTAACCAGGTGGCCATGCACTGAAAAGACAAACGAAACGTAATGCCATTTTCAACCCTCTTCAGCAGATGAAGCAATGACATGAAAGGGGCTGAGGTCTACGATGAACCTTCCAATAACTACAGATATTCCATCTGTAGTCCAGCTGGATGAGCTTGCGAAGATTCGTCGCACCAAGGTGCGACAAATCTTCGCAAGCTCATCCAGCCGTTCCGAGATCGCGAAGCAAAAGCTCGCTGCGCGTGTTCAACTCGCGAACGAGTCGTACGTTTCGTACATCGAAGGTATCTTGGCCCTCTGCCGTTGTGCGAACACTGAAATGACGGAAGCCAAGCGCGTTCGCTATATCGTCAAAGGGATAGTCACGCTACATCAACACCATGGTTGTTCACAACCCTACCACGGTTGAAGATATTACATCGACATGCCAGCGCCTAGACGAGCTGCAGCCCTTGGTCTTGGGGAGGAGAGCGATCCTCGTTTTTACTTCTCCCTCGGATTTACGAGCGCTCATCCACACCATCATCCGCGGGGAACTACAACAGCAGAAACAGAGCCGATCCTCTGGCGCCTCCTCCCCAGTGCCACCTTTCGACCTGCGCAACCTTGTCAAGCAGGAGTTCGCAACCATGACGTCACCAACACTACCTCTCGGTTCGTCACACCACACGTTCGTTGCCCACATACGCCGATATTGGAGCAATACCACCTGCTGCCGTGACGTCTGGGCTTACTGACGTTGCCTGTGGTCATTTGGCTTCTGTGGGAGGCAGAGCACCTCTTGCGCCCTCGTATGCTGGGTGGTGCTCATCCCGTCCCGGACACATATCTCGTTATTGCCATCGCCGCCAGCAGGATGAACGACGAGGCTACGCTGATTTCGAGCGAGACCGTATCCGAAGACCCGATCCTTATTTCCCAGACTTTTACCCGTCCGCGCAGCGCTCGTCTCCGTCGCCTCCCGGCGTCCCCGCGTCAACATCAGGACTCCCGTTCCTCTAGACGACGCTCTCCTTCGCCCTACCACCGCTCTGCTGCGCCGCTTCACCCCATCTCCCGCCTTGCTGACCAACATCCGGAAAACTAAATATTGCAGTTTTTGGAGGGAAAACTGCGTCCTCTCGATCTTCTGAATTGCCTCCTGTTCGCCCGGCCAATATCCTGTCAGTGACTCCTGAAGGTGTCCCTGTGCAAGCTCTTGTTGACATCGGTGCTGCCACTTCTGTTTTGCGTAGTGACTTGTGCTCGCGGCTCCGTTAAGTCAGGACACCTTATGTGGGACCCGTGTTGCGTGGTGCAAATAAGGTACTGATTAAACCCACGGACAGTGTACGGCTCGCGTTTCCATCGAACGCATACGTCAGCACATGGAAATAATGGTGTTACCCACGTGCGTTCATGAACTTATCCTCGGTTGCGAATATTAAATTCTGCTTCTGCTGTTATATCATTTAAAGAAAACGCGGTTCACATCTCGGATACAGCGCATGCACCCATTTCGGCATTGTCACCCACGACCTCCAGCTCGCTCGTTGTTGAAGAATGTGTCCTGCGCCCTGGTGACGAACAAGTGGTAGCTGTCGCATCTACTCAAGTAGCCGATGGTGATGCACTAGTTGCGCCTTCTTTTCGCTGCACTTCACGTGGAATTGTCATCGTCTCTTGTCTCGTCCGGTTTTCCCGTGGCCGTGCTCTTCTGCACGTTAGCAACAGAACTGCAGAATCCATGCTGTTGCCCGAGGGGATGACTGTGGTGACAATAGACGCGACAGTCATCCATTGACCTCTATCGCAGCACTCTGCCCGTCTTCGTCACCAGTACCAACTTCAGGGTCAAGTTCTTCCTCATTTTGAGCAGTCATTGGTTCAGACCTAACATCTACACAGTCCGAAGCGCTATTGGCACTTTTAGCTAAGCACAAAGCAAACTTCGATAGGTGTGCAACAACACTGAGTCAGACTTCTGTGGCTGTACAGCCCATTGAAACCGTTGGTTCTGGTGTGATACGCCGACGGCCATATCGTGTATCGCAGTCAGAAAGAAGAGTCATCGAAAAAGAAGTTAGCGACATGCTTTCACGAAATATAATACGGCCCACTTCTAGTTCTTGGTCGTCTCCAGTGGTTTTAGTGAAAAAAAAAGGATGGCTCTGTTCGTTTCTGCGTTGACTATCGTGCGCTGAATAAGATCACACGTAAGGACGTATATCATATGCATCGAATTGATGACGCTTTATACACGCTGCAAGGGGCGAAATATTTTTCGAGCCTTGACCTATGATCAGGCTACTGGCCAATCTCCATGAATGAGGCTGATAATGAAAAAAACCGCCTTTCCTACGCCGGATGGGCTTTATGAATTTAATGTAATGCCTTTTGGCCTGTGCAACGCTCCAGCAACATTTCAGCGCATGATTGATACTATTCTTCGTGGCCTAAAATGGAAGACCTGCCTCTGTTACTTAGATGATATCGTTGGTTTTTCATCTACCTTTAACTCAACCCCTTCAACAACTAGACCAGGTACTTCAGTGCCTTTCCAAGGCTGGCCTTCAGATAAATACGAAAAAGTGCAGATTCTCCGCAGGGGCGTCTGCGCAAGCAGGCGTTTGGTGAGCGGCGTCACCACGGACCCGAGCTATCGGGGGGGGTTCCTACCTCCTACAACGCATCGCAGTGTGTGGCACTGCCGTGTGCGGGGAAAGGGGGGATCCTGGGGGGTTGAGCCGACGCCGGGTGATTGGACGTTTAAGGCCCCCCGGCAGAGCAAACACACCACTTTGGCCCCTTCTTCACGTAGATGGCACCCCTGGGCTGACCCACCCAGGGGAAATCGTCAGTCGCCTTTTCCTGTCTCTCTCTCTCCCCCCATCTTCGTATTTCTCTCTGACTTTTGAACTTTCCTGTCTTCTTCTCACTTCTTTTTACTTCCACATTTCTCGACGGCAAGGGCTAACCTGGTGTAAATGTCCAACCTTGGATAAATATATTAGGTTATAGCAGCCATGTACAGCTGGTGCTTACGTTTCCTCCGCGTCTCGTAGCGTCCCCTCGTTGGGCTCGGAGGTGGGCGACTGGCATGGCTGCCGAATAACAACACATTTGATGGGATCCCTTTACCCCTACCGAAACGATGACTCCTCGAAGAGGTGGCGCACCAATGCTATCTTTGAACTCCTGCCCACTAAAAAAGACAATTTTCCCAAATTCCACATCATCATCATCATCATCAGCCTGACTACGCCCACTGCAGGGCAAAGGCCTCTCCCATGTTCCGCCAATGCTGCCACGCTATACCTGCAAACTTGTTAATATCATCTGCCCACCTAATTTTCTGTCTCCCCCCTCACGCGTTTGCCATCTCTTGGAATCCGCGCAGCTACCCTTAATGACCAGCGGTTATCCTGTCGACGTGCTACGTGCCCGGCCCATGCTCATTTCTTCTTCTTGATTTCAACTATGATATGCTTAACCCCCGTTTGTTCCCTGACCCACTCTGCTCTCTTCCTGCCTCTTAAGGTTACACCTATCATTTTCCTTTCCATCGCTCGCTGCGTCGTCCTCAATTTAAGTTGAACCCTCTTTGAAAGTCTCCAGGTTTCTGCTCCGTAGGCGCACATCATTATTGCCAAAGTACAGAAAGAAAGCCAGAAATGTATCACCCTTTCTTGTATCCAAGTGCCTCATGGAAACACTGGGCGCAGGCAAGAAAGCCACCAAAACCGCCAGTGGCGACCTACTCCTTCAACTAAAAGACAATCTACAATACCAAAGACTGCACAACCTGACACCTTTTGGTGATCAGCCCATCACCATAATACCACACCGAACACCGTGAAGGGAGTCGTGTCAGATGGCGACCTAATGGATCTGTCCGATGAAGAACTCTTGACAGGCTAGAAAGAAGAAAACATCATCCACGTGCAGCGCATTACAATGAGGAGAGACAAGAAAGAAATTCCCACGAAGCATATAATACTTACTTTTGGCTCTACAACACTTCCAGCTGAAATAGTAACAGGTTATCTGAAACTTCCCGTGAGACCGTTTATTCCTAACCCGCGGCGCTGCTTGAAGTGCCAGCGCTTTGGACATGGCTCCCAGAGCTGCCGAGGCCAGCTTACCTGCGCAAAATGCGGCACAACAGGACACTCCGCTGCTGACGAATACATTTAGTTCCACTGTGCTAACTGTGAGGGGGACCACCCTGGCATATTCCAGGTCCTGTGCGGCCTGGAAGATGGAAAAAGAAATAATAACGGCCAAGATCAAACTAAACATCAGTTTTCGTCAAGCAAGGCAGCGTGTTTCTCCGCATTTTGCAGGGAACACGTACGCTGAAGTGTTGCAAGGGGGGTCAGCACCACTACGAACTCCGGCGATGCCCCGGACCACGCTTGGCGTGCCGACGCAAACGCCACCCGCCTCCATGGGGGGGAGCCTCGGCTGTCCCACCCTCCCTGAAATCGGCCCCACCGAAGGCCCCTGCTATCCCTGTGTTGCATATGTGACTAGTTAGTCGCGCCACCTCGTCTGTGATGTGAAATAAAGGCAGTAGGGCAGAGGCGGGCCCTCAGTCAGTTCACCGCCAGAAAGCACAGTAGTGCGTTTCGTTTCTCATCAGCTATGCGCCGATAACTTATAACATTTGGCGACGAGGGTAAAAAACTTTACCAACTGCAACATGGCGAAGTACGGCTGACTGAAACCGTTCGACCCAGACGGTGGTCCCTGGCAAGAAAACTTTGAACGAATGCAGCAATTCTTCGCGGCGAACGACGTGCTGGATGACAAGCAACGCGCAGTGTTCGTCAGCAGCTGCGGGTCGCGCACCTACTCAATTCTACGCGGTCTGGCAACCTGCACGTTCGCGACTGGAAGCCAGCGTTTCACGGTGCGGTTTTCATAACCGTTTTGTGATTATACTCTTGTTATCTTGTCCCTGTGCATTGTGTAACATCAAGGCAGCTCCTGGCACCTCGTCAAGTAGTCAGGAATCCGACAGAATGCCCTTGGAGTAGCCCCGGGTCAACGAAGACTTCGAAGTGGGACTTAGGCCTAACTTCCGGCAGCAGCGGCGGACGGAACCGAGGTCAACAAGGTGCGTTCGTCTCGCGTCCAGCAGTGATTCGTCACTTGTGCGCGACAGCAATGTCAACGAACTGTGACGCAGCTTCAGCACAGACCGAAACGCAGGGTTGTGCTGAGGCAACGACTGGCGATATGGATACTAGTACACCGACGCATAAAGAATCGAGTTCTTCTGGTTCTGGCAAACGCCGAATAGACGCTTCATCTCCCGCATCTACTGCGTTGGTAGCCCTCCGGCGTCTAAACGCAGCTGTGTTGCTCCTAACGACGAATTGTCCGCGTTCCATGCTTCGAGGCCGGTTTACAAAATGGCCATTAAGCCCTTAGCTTGCCTCGATGTCGCATCGTTCTCAAACCGTGCACTTTAGCATGCACTGAATGCCTGCCTCAAGACAAGTAACTTTCAAGGGTTTGCCATCCACAAATCCACGAACACTGTATCGGTCAGGGTGCGCTCCATCCAGGATGTGGATCGACTGCGTACGCTGCAGGCTGTGGTCACGTCTGAAGAAACAACAGTACCTGTGCAAGCCTATCTGACGTCAGGTACCGACCTTTGCCGCTATCTTGTAACCGGCGTGGATATGGGTGAAAGCCCAGAGGACTTGGTGAGGTGTCTAACTTGTGCCTCGCACAAAGTGGTCAGTGCTCGTTACATGGGAAAAGGTCGAACGTGTCTCGTCACTCTGAGGGGTCCCCCAACTCCCTACTATGGATGCTTACTTCAATTTCGTCCCTGCCGGCCATCAGTGGTTCATTGCTACAGTTGTTTCCGTACTGGGCATATGCGCTCCTCGTGTCCGTATGGAGTTCATTCCAACATGGCAGCAGGAGATGCTCCTCCATATAAGTGTGGCTTGTGTCAATCAAATGACCATGAAATAACAGAGAAGGCTTGCCCCACCAAGCAACACGCCACGAAAGCTAAGCGGAAGGCACGCCGCAAAAACTTCAAGACAGCAAACCCAGGCGCTACTAGTGCAGTGCTCACAACAAATCGCTTTGCACCACTAGAAGAAGATGAAGATAATGAAGATCATGACACTCAATCAGAAGCTTTTTCTTACGCCTCCTAATCACTTGACATACTGCGAGGCAGTAAAACAGAAACGTCCCAAAAACAAACAAGTGGCCAGGCCGCCTTTGAACGAGGAAATCGACTCGGATCCTGCCTTAGCTGAGCTGGATAAACGCATGGCATCTCTGCAAGAAGAAGTCCGTCGACTGACGCAGCGACATGCCGCAATACGCCAACGCATCACCAGATCACCCGAACACCACCTGAACACACAAGTGTGTGCGCCGGAGAGTCCTCCATGTCACCAGTCTCTCTGCCTGTGCCTGTCTCACCTGGTGTCTTGTCTGCGACGGAACTGCTGCAGTTTGCAGCCAAACAACTGCAAAAAATATCACTGGTGTTAGCAGCTAATCTTCCAAAAATGACTTCCCAGATGATCAACCAGTCTCTTCTTGGCGTACTACAATGGAATTGCCGCGGCTTGAAAAGAAAGGTTGGCGAGCTTCATCAGCGCATACGCATGAAAAAACTGTCTGTATGGGCGTTAATTCTACAAGAGACCAATTCATTGCCACGCCTCTACGGTTTTAACGCATATGCTGACCCCTCTATCGTAGACAAGCGCTGCGGCGCTCCAGACTGTGCCCCTGAAAAGTGGTTGTGTATGTCACCAACAAACTTCCACATTCACCCATCCCCCTGACACAATGGTGCAATCGGTGGCAGCAAGTGGTTGCCGTGTTGGTTCGACTTCATCACGCTGACGTGATTCTATTGTCCTGTAGCGAAGCCTTGGAACTGAGTAATGGGTTGCACTCTCGAGCGCCTTCTATTGGGTCATCTCCAAAGAAGGACGCCGCTCGCGCTCAGAGTTCGTGCCTGGCCGTGGCTGTCGCCATCCCGCAGTTTATCTGAGTTCCGGCAAATAAACGCCTTAACAATTGGTGGAGAGTGCTCTGCTCCCATTCGATGCCTGTGGAGCTTCGATCTCGTACCCTTACATCTACCATGCCCCAAGACGCTTCTCAGCAAACGCCTCCCCCCCCCATGCCGCCCACTTGTCCCGGTGTCCCACGCATCCGCGATCCACCGATCTTCACTGGCGCCGATAGCACCGATGTGGAGGACTGGCTGGCACTTTACGAGCGCGTGAGCATCCCCAACAAATGGGACGACGACGGAAAGTTGACAAACTTGGTATTCTACCTTGCGGGAGTAGCAAGTTTGTGGTATAACAACCACGCGTCTCATTTTGCGACTTGGTCCGATTTCAAGACCGCCGTCATCAACGTTTTCGGCCGCCCTGCCGTTCGCAAGCTGAAAGCCGAACAGCGCCTACGCGAACGCGCTCAGCAGGCCGGTGAATCATTCACCAGCTATATCGAAGATGTCCTCGACTTGTGTAAAAAAAGCCAACGGAACCATGTATGAGCCTGAGAAGATCCGCAACGTTATGAAAGGTATTGACGAAGATGCCTTCACCATGCTGCTCGCCAAGAACCCTGCCACAGTGGCTGAGGTCATCACGCTGTGCCAGAGCTACGAGGAGCTCCGCCGGCAGCGTTCGATGACCCGTCGCTCCCCTTCACGAGGTGCAGAGCTTGCTGGATTGGTGGCCACCTCTGACCAGACGGCGTTGCTGACAGAGCTCAAGTCCTTCATCCGTGAGGAAATCGCACGACAGTTCTCTCTCCTGGCCTTTGCATACCCGCCAGCCGTTCGACAATCGGCGACCACCCTTCTTCCTCCCCTCCGCCGAGCGATCGAGCAAGAAATTTCGGAGGTCATGCCAGCGTACCACCAGCAGTCTCCGGCTCCTGCGCCCCAGAGTTACGCTCAAGTTGTCGCCAGGCCGCCTCAAGTACTTCCGGCGGCCGCACCTCTGACTTACGCCGAAGCCGCCGCTCGACCTCCATCCACCGAAGCGGGTATGCCGGCTACGTATGCTGACGTCGTCCCTAGGCCTCGACTTCAGCCCACCATCCAGCCATTCCAGCCGCAGTTCCGTCCGTCAGGTCTTCCGACATGGGCGCGACCTACCCCGGCGAACCAATGGCGCACACCCGACAACCGGCCCATCTGCTTTGCATGCGGTTACGCCGGTCACGTTGCGCGTTATTGCTTTCGGGTGCAACCGCCTCCTGTCCCGTCACCTGCCGCTGGCCAGCTGAGTCGTCCCTTTCACGACTCACCCCCGTCTATGCCACCGACGTCTCGCCCAGCTTCATCTCCTCGTAGGTCCACGTCTCCACGACGTCGATCCCTGTCACCCATGCGGCCAAGTTCGGCCGCTCAAGAGCAGGAAAACCAGTCGTCGCAGTCCACGAGGCAAGGGCTGCGACGTTATCGAACTGTGAAAGCCCTCAGAGAAATCCACGGAATGTCATTGACGTGTTTGTGGACGGTGTTCGCTCATCTGCCCTTATCGATACTGGAGCTGCCGTATCCGTTATGGACGCAAAACTTTGCCGCTTACTCCGAAAAGTGACGACGCCACTTTCTGGGATGTCCCTCCGTACCGCTAGTTCGCAGAGTATTCACCCTACAGCAGTGTGCACTGCTCGCGTCGTCATTCAGGAAGTTCTGTATGTCGTCGAGTTCATCATCATTACTGCATGCTCTCACGGCGTCATCCTGGGATGGGATTTTCTCTCCCGCCACGACGCCGTCATTCATTGTGCCTCTGCCGAAATCGAACTCTCGCCGTTCTCACATTTGACGCCAGTAGACAGTCCCTCGGCACTGAGCAAGATCCTCGTCAAAGACGATACGACAGTACCTCCAAACTCGTCAACGGCTGTGTCGGTGTACTGCGCCGGTCTCTCCGACACAATTGCACTCCTTTCGCCATCTGACCGTGGTTGCAGTAGGAAAGGGTTGCTAGTACCTTTCGCGACCGTGCAAGTAACTCAGGGCAACGCCGCTGTTTTTGTGACCAACCCATTCCCGTACATGGTTACGTTGGTTCGAGGGGAATGTCTCGGCAGAGTGGAACCCGTCGACGAAGCACAAGTCCTGGACGTACCCGATGCCTCGCACTGTCCCAGTTCTCGTGCCATCAGTGCTATTTCCGCGTCTGATCCGTCACCTGCTGACGTATTTGGTCCCTCCAATGCTGATAACCTTACGTCGGTCCAGCGTTCCCAGCTTCTGGGCCTGCTGCAAGAATTTCGCTCTTCTTTCGATGTCGGGCAAACTTCTCTTCGTCGCACGTCCGCTGTTACACATCGCATCGACACTGGCGCCCAGCCACCATTACGGCAACGTCCATATCGCGTGTCGCCTGCCGAACGTCGGGTAATTAATGAGCAAGTAGAAGACATGCTCCGACGCGACGTAATTCGGCCCTCGGACAGCCCATGGGCGTCTCCTGTTGTTCTCGTTGCGAAGAAGGACGGTTCTGTGCGGTTCTGTGTGGACTACCGACGCCTCAACAAGATCACTCGTAAGGACGTGTATCCACTACCGCGAATAGACGACGCGATTGACAGCCTGCAAGGAGCAGAATTCTTTTCATCTCTCGATTTGCGCTCAGGGTACTGGCAAGTACCTATGGCTCAAGACCGCTCGACCGAAGACCGCCTTTGTCACGCCCGATGGCTTGTACGAATTCAACGTCATGCCGTTTGGGCTGTGCAATGCGCCCGCCACCTTTGAGCGCATGATGGATACCGTTCTGCGCAACCTGAAATGGCACACGTGCCTGTGCTACCTCGACGACGTCGTCGTTTTCGCTCCGGACTTCTCCACGCATCTTCAGCGCCTGCGGCATGTTTTGACGCGCTTGAGTGACGCCGGTCTCCAACTAAATCTGAAGAAGTGCCGATTTGCAGCGCGGCAACTCACCATCCTAGGCTACGTCGTGTCCAAGGACGGAATCCTTCCCGATCCGGCCAAGCTTCGGGCCGTGGCCGAATTTCCCAAACCTGCGTCCGTCAAAGAACTGCGCAGTTTCGTAGGCCTGTGTTCGTACTTTCGACGATTCATACGAAACTTTGCCACGATCATATCACCACTGACGAAGCTCCTTGGAAGTAACGGGCCCCTTAATTCGTGGTCATCCGAGTGCGACGACGCGTTCGCCAAGCTCCGCCATTTGTTGACGTCTCCTCCCATACTACGCCACTACGACCCTACGGCCCCCCACGGAGGTGCACACAGACGACAGCGGCGTAGGCCTTGGCGCTGTCCTGGCGCAGCGCAAACCCGGATTCCCCGAATATGTCGTGGCATACGCAAGCCGTACGCTCACGAGAGCCGAGACAAATTACACCGTCACGGAAAAAGAGTGCCTGGCGATCGTCTGGGCCCTTACAAAGTTTCGACCTTATTTGTATGGTCGCCCATTTGACGTCGTCACCGACCATCATGCACTCTGCTGGCTGTCGTCTTTGAAGGATCCCTCAGGCCGTCTCGCCCGCTGGGCTCTTCGCCTGCAAGACTACGACATCCGCGTGCTATACCGCAACGGATGTCAGCATGCTGACGCCGACGCCCTCTCGCGCTCCCCCTCTGCCTGACGAGAATGCCCCCTGCTCAGTATCTTCCATTGCCGTTTCTGTCATCGATGTTCACATCATCGCTACCGAACAGCGCAAGGACAATTGGATCGGCCAGCTGATCGACTTGCTCTCTGATCCGTCGGCAACACAATCCCCTCGCGCCTTGCGTCGCCAAGCTCATCATTTCGCCATACGTGACGGCCTCCTGCGCCGACGCAATTACAACGCCGACGGCGGGCAGTGGCTACTCGTGATACCTCGCAGTTTGCGGTCGGAAATATGCGAGTCCTTCCACTCGGATCCGCAATGCGCGCACTCTGGGGTAACCAAAACATACCACCGCATTCGACAACGCTACTTCTGGCGAGGGATGTACCGCTACGTGCAGAAGTTCGTTCGCTCGTGCCTCGATTGCCAACGCCGCAAACCGTCAACGCACATGTCTCCAGCTGGTCTACAACCGTTACCTTCCCCTGACCGTCCGTTTGGGCGCGTGGGTATCGATTTGTATGGACCACTCCCTCTGACATCGGCTGGTAACCGCTGGGTCATCGTCGCCGTAGACCATCTAACGCGATACGCCGAAACCGCCGCCCTCCCTGCGGCTACTGCGCGAGATGTTGCCTCCTTCCTGCTGCACCGATTCATACTGCGTCACGGTCCACCCCAGGAGCTTCTCAGCGATCGAGGCCGTGTCTTCCTGTCGGAAGTCGTCGAAGCCATCCTGACGGAGTGCCATTCTGTCCACCGCAAAACTACTGCTTACCACCCGCAGACGAATGGCCTCAACGAACGCTTTAACCGCACCCCTCAGCGACATGCTTTCAATGTACGTCGCCGCCGACCACACGAATTGGGATGCTATAACCTACGCTTACAACACCGCCCCTCAGAGCACTACTGGTTTTTCTCGCCCTTCTTCTTACTATACGGACGGCACCCGTCGCACACCATCGACACGATACTCCCGTACACGCCGGATCAATCTGAGTGTGCCCCTATTTCTGGCACAGCCAGGCTTGCTGAAGAGTGTCGCGAGCTTGCCAAGACCTTTACGACGAATGAACAAGAGCGGCAGAAGAGTATTCGTGATGGCTCCGCCACTACTGAGCCCACGTTCCTCCCTGGAGCGCTGGTATGGCTCTCGGTCCCTGCCTCCGCAGCTGGCCTCTCTTCAAAACTACTGCCGAAATACGAAGGCCCCTACCGTGTCATCGAGCGCACATCTCCGGTCAACTACCTCATCGAACCCATCGAACAATCTTCGGACATGCGCCGTCGAGGGCGCGACATTGTCAACGTGGACCGTCTGAAGGCCTATTATGACCCGCCCATTGTGACAAGCTGTTAGGTCGCCCGGCGGCTCCCTCTTCGTACCCGGGGTAATTGTAGCGAAGCCTTGGAACTGAGTAATGGGTTGCACTCTCGAGCGCCTTCTAGTGGGTCATCTCCAAAGAAGGACGCCGCTCGCGCTCAGAGTTATGCCTGGCCGTGGCTGTCGCCATCCCGCAGTTTATCTGAGTTCCGGAAATAAACGCCTTAACAGTCCTGGTATGTGCGACCATACAGTGGACAGAACTCACACATTAATCTCGGGGTGGTTGCGACATCTACGGCGGACGTACTCTGGTCGACCAATATTAGTGACGGGGGACTTTAATGCGCCGCATATGGAATGGGGTTACCCAACTACGAGCCAAAGAAGTCAAATGGTGATGGAAGCATTCGTGGACGCACAATTTCAGCTGCTAAATTCACCAGACTCACCGACTCGACGCCGCGATCATGCGGGTGTTTCTGCTTACTCTCCCGACCTCACTTGGTGGCTCGGCCAAGCACCAATCAGGTGGAAACAAGAACCAGATTGTTGGGGTAGTGACCATTACTCCATACACGTAGGACTGCACACGGATAGACCACAAGGTTTGCGCCGTAAGTGTCATGTCACGAACTTGGATCTATTCCGCTTTAAGCTAAATGAGTGGATATCAGCAACTACGGCGGCCGCTCGTGCAGATCCATTAGACGTTATTCGAACTATAGTTTCCAAAGCTACCGTAAGTTCTTGGATCGATGAGTGCCGCCCACACCTGATCTACAACTGCTACGCTTGTGGGCAGAGCGTCGTCGTACAGAAAAAAGCTATTTCTCGCTCCCCAGATTCTTTTCCGGATCGGTACAACCTCAACCGACTGACTGCAGTGGCTCGCAGACATGACAAGCGTCTTTCCAGAAGCAACTGGATGCAATGGTGTTCGTCGCTTGGCCCTTCCTCTACAACTTATCCGATTTGGCGTACCTGATTTGGCGTACCTAAATATTTTCCAGTTTTTACAAGTTATAGTTTTTACAAGTTATACAACTTATTCGATTTGGTGTACCTTTTGGTCGATGGAGCGAGGTGCACGAGTACCTGATTCGGTATCCACAGCGCGCCTGGCGTCTGGCAAAGATTCTGCTGTATTTGCACCAGAGGTTGCGAGATCCTTGTACCCAAACTTCGACAGTGCCCCAACCGCATCCCCACGGCCGTTCTTCATCCCGAAACAAACGGGAGCAGTCTCACGCCCCGAAGATCTCGAAGGTATGGAGTGATCGTTTACTATGGCAGAGCTGTTGGCGGCGATTGACAAGGCTAAACCTCGGACAGCTCCAGGCGTTCATGGGATACCATATGAATTTTACAAAAATATGGAAGGGACGGCAGTTATGTGGCTCGTGGATACTATTAATGACGTCTGCATGTCGAGAGAAGTCCCAGCGTCATGGAAACATGCGGTTGTTGTAGCCATCCCAAAACAAGGCAAACCCAATGGCATTCTCGGGAACCTGCAACCAGTTGCGCTCACTGTAACTTTATGTAAACTCCTGGAGCGAATGGTGGCTACGCGCCTTACATGGTGGCTGGAACACTTCAAGAGGTATCACCCCGCCCAGATCACATTTCGGCCTCAACTTGGAACTGAGCATGGCCTTGAGTACCTCTCCTCTGCGATGCTTATAGGTGGCTGCTCACACCGCGTACGAACTTTGATTGCAATGGACATACATCGAGCCTATGACAACGTCAGCCACGAAGCAATCCTTGAGGTTCTTCAATGGATTCGCTTGCCTGGTCGTGTCCGAGCATTCAACAATTCCTTTCTTGGAGAGTGCTCCTTTTCTGTCCGCATCTTGGGTAACAGCTACGGCCACTTCAACACGCGACGTGGTGTTCCACAGGGGTCTGTTCTTGCGCCAATTTTATTCAACGTTGCACTACTACCGATGGCGTGGAAGCTATCAAGCATTTCCGACTTAAAATTTTTGATATATACCGATGATGTGACAGTGTGGTCGACTCACTCTTCTTTGGACTATCAAGTGCGGGCACTGCAGGCAGCGCTCGATGCAACATTTTCCTGGTGCTCTTCAGTGGGACTTACACTCTCACAGGAAAAGACTACCTATATGAGCATTGCCAAAACAAGTTACACCATCTCCCGCTAAAGGGAACCATGTGTAGATGCGAAGCAGCGGGCACTAACGCTTACACTGGCGGCGGCGTTGCTCAGGAAAGAAATCTAGGAGGAGCAGTCACGCAGTGATGGACCGGGGGTTTCCTACTGGAACATGCCAATCGCTGCTAATGGGCAATGAGAGACAGAAGACTCCGACTGGACACAGAGACCCGCAGTCCGCTTTTAGTTAACGCGCACGTTGCGAATTTTTATTGTTCAACAACGCACAGGAGAAATCTCCCACCGGCACCACCTTGCAGGTCAAGATCCAGTGCCATATTTACGGGGTGGCCAGTGAACGGTTGTGCAGCGCGAGCAGTTGGTTTTTTCAACCAAGAAACTCGCTAGCAGACGCTGCCTGCGTCGGCGTCGCGAGGCGAGAGAGGGGGACGCACATGCGGGAGTGGGAGTGTGGACGCCACGGGCAGGGGATGCCTAGAGGAGAGAGAGGGGAGCGTAGGAGAGAGAGGGGGGGACGCGCATGCGCAGTCGGGAGTGTGGACGCCGCGGGCAGGGATGCCTAGAGGAGAGAGGGGGGGATCGTAGGAGAGGAGCGAGGAGGGGACGCGCATGCGCAATGAGGGTGTGGTTGCCGTGGGGAGGAATGGCTAGAGGAGAGAGAGGGGGGGAGAGAAGTTTTTATTTTTATTTTATATTTTTTGAAAGGGTTAGCGCATGCGCAGTAAGGGTGGTCACGCGGCACACCACCACCACCGGATTAATCTTCGCCATAAGATGCTTCACATCTAATAAGAGGGGCCACCGCAAGCTTGACCGAACCCCTGTACGACTTACGCTTGATGGACGTGTACTCACAGAGGCGTCTACAATCTGTGTCCTTGGTGTAGACTTTTCTGCATCTGCATCGGCCTCCCTATGGCTTCGGTCTGCATGCAGAACCGCCTCCAGCATGCTGCATCTTTTTCGTTGCATCGCTCAGCAAAGTGGCGGAGCGCGAACTCGTATCGCACGGCAACTGGTATGTTCGGTATTCCAGCCTCGATCAGTGTACCAAGCACAGTTCTAGCACTTCACGAAAGCAGAATGGGCGCGATTGGAAACTCTGAATCGTGAAGACATGCGTGTGATCACAGACCTTCCAAGGTTCACTCAGATTCCGACATTCCAGGCAGAAGCACAGCTCAATACGCTACACGAGCTCATTCACCAAAGACGCAAGGCAAGGATGATAAAGCACAGCATTGTTCCTGCGGCTGCTGCCTTAGCGTATTACATGGACCCTAAAGCCCCTTTGCTTGACGAACCTACGTTGTCACTGCCACCATGGGGGTTATTGCCAAGTGACCACCAACAAGCCTCTGGGACGTATCCGTCAAGAGGTGCACGGAAACACTATCTCTAGGTGCACCCCGTTCCGCCCTTTATTTTCCGCATCTCAGACACTTGAACTAAGAGCATATGTGGACGCCGGGTTGACATCATCTATACTGCACACTTCCTTAGTGTGCCCTTCTCACCCACATGTCAAGCAGACCTGCTCTTATGCGTTGGACATCCCCATTACATCCGTCCTAGCAGAGTTAGTTGTTCTCTGTGGTGGTCTTGCCGCACTTGAACCGCTCGCCAAGATGCACCACCCGTCAAGTCTGACCCTTTACACGGGCTCGACGCAAGCTGTTCGCGCACTCCGTCGTGTTGACCGTTCTGTGGGTGTAGCAGAGCAATTTCACCGTTGCCCTGCAGCTTATCAGTGCTCAGTTCGAGTGTGTTGGATTCGCCGATCTAGTGTACTGAGTAATGCCGCGGCAGATGCCACTTGCCATCCTGTAACCGTCATGTACCCCTTACCTCTGCTCCTGCTGCCACCTTCTGACACTGTGGACATTCACAAAGAAAATCTTCGGCGCACCACGCGAGCTCTCATACCTCCGCGTGGTCATGACCTCCCGAGTGGACTTACTCGTCAAGAGGAGGTACCGCTCCGAAGGGTTCGCGTGAGTGCAGCTGTGACGCCTTCAATCCGCACGAAGTAGGGCTACACCGACACAACTTCAAGCTGCCCATTTTGTCCTGCGCCGGTGCAGGAAGCAGACCTGAACCACCTCCTATGGACATGTCCTGGGCTTCAAGCGGCTCGTCGACGCCATCTGCGGCGTGCGGGACTCCAGCACACTAGGCCGCCTCACTTGCAGCTATGGATATACGGTGCGAACCATAGGTCCCTCCTGGACTTCATGGAGGTAACGGAGCTACACAGTTTTGTGTAATATGTATTGATGCCATAGGGTGAACTCACGCAATAAAAAAGAATTCTACGCAGCCTTCTTGCACCCAACAAGCCGACTGAAACTACCTACAATAACTGTTTGAAAACGCTGAGCAACCAGTTTTCGCCGAAGCCGTCGGTAGTGGTGAGCCGATTCAAGTTCAATACTCGCGTTCGTGAGGAGGGCGAGTCGGTTAGCGACTTCTTCGGCACGTTTCAGTAGGACCTACTGCGTGACCGAATTGTATGCGGTATAAGGGACCCACAAGTGCAAACTCGCCTTCTCGAAGAGCCGAACCTCACACTCGAAATAGCAGTATCGACGGCTCTCACCATGGATTCTGCCAAACGCGACGCGTCTGAACTCAGTGCGACAGAAGGAGCCGGACAAGCGAATGTAAATGCGCTCATGACGTCCGACAGAAAGCACCTCAGTTGCTACCGATGCGGCGACGCCCACTACGCCACGGAGTGTCCGCACGTTCGCAAAACTTGCAATTACTGCAAGAAGGTGTGCCAGTCGAGAGACGCTGGCAGCAACCGCCGCACTTCCATGCACGCGTTAAAAAAGAACGCTAAGAAGCAAGTTCCAGTCCATGCTGTTGACGACCCGCATCACAGCGCTACTCACTCAGTACAGCACAGTTCACATTCGTCATCCGACGAGAAGACTTTATACAACATGTGGAAATTAATCCCAAGGTCCAGTGCGTCAGCAACGAAGCCTTTCACGGTGACGCTTGAAGTTCAGGGGCGCCCATTTCGAATGAAACTCGACACTGGCGCGAGTGTGTCCATCATTGGAGAAGCAATTTGGCGCCGTCAGTTTTCGTCACTACCTCGTAAACAATGCAACGTCCAGCTAAGAAGTTACTTCGGTGACGTACAGCCCGTGATCGGTAAGGTTACTGTATCCGCGAGGTACAACGACCGCACTCAGGTACTTCACTTGCTTATTACTGAAGGTGATGCTCCAACGCTCCTAGGAAGGGATTGGATTGAGGCACTGAACATACCCGTTTACAACGTAGGTAATGTCTGTTTATTGAACCACGTCCAGCAGATAATTGACAAGCACCCAATGTTGTTTTCCGATGGCCCAGGCACATTTCTTGGTGTATCTGTCAAACTGGCAGTTAAAGAGGCAGCAAAGCCACGTTTCTTCAAGGCCCGTGCACTTCCTTTTACGCTTGTGGACAAGGTGTGTAAAGAACGTTTGAGGCTCCAGCGAGAACACATCCTAGAGCCAGTCACTTAATCCGTATGTTCCGCACCTATTGCCCGGTGTTAAAAAAGGATGGTAGCCTGCGAATTTGTGGAGTTTATAACGTTAAGGTAAATCCGGTTGCCTTAGTCGACAAGTAGCCCCTACCCAAGGCGGAAGAGCTGTGGGCCGAGAGAGAGAGAGAGACTCCTTTATTAGAAAAACAGAGATTTTTGCCGGCGTCTATATAGCGCTGACATGCTACTCTGTATAGGGATGGGGAAAGGGACCAAAAAATTTCAGAAGAGAGGGAAGAAAAGAATGAGAAAAGAAATATAAACAAATAAGAACGGTGCTTGTGAACCTGGCAAAAGTATTTACAATTAGGGTGTCAGGTAAGTTCAGCTTTTCCTATATGACTTATACGATCATTAGAGCCTTTCTGCAATTTCGGACAGGTAATGGACTAATGATTGTACAACCCGACGCTGTTTTGAATGTCCGGGCACTGGGCCTAATACGTTGCGCAACGTTAACTGGTCGTGGTAAATCATGTCTATTTGTTGTTCAAGCAATTGTCTCTCGTCGCGGTACGCGGGGCATTCAAGTAGTATGTGCTCCACTGTTTCTATGCTGCCACAGTTATCACAACATGGACTTGTGGTACGCCCAATGCGGTACAAATAACTGTTTGTGTATGCCACGTTCAGTCGAACAAGATGATATAGTGTCTCTCGGTGACGAGGGAGTCGATGGGAAATTTTCGCTCTCACTTCTGGGTCAACACAATACAGAAAGTTATGTTTTCGAAACGGCAAATTCCAAATGCGGTCTTTTTTCCTGGAGGGCATATCTTTTAGCCATGTTCGAAGCGTCCGCTTTGGTAAAGAATATTCTTCTGAAATTCCGGTATTGGAGTCCATTTCGGGCAGCTTCATCAGCTTTTTCATTTCCCGAAATACCAGCGTCGCCAGGTATCCACTGGAACATAATGCTATGTCCAGCAATCTTAGCTCTGTGATGAAGATATGCGATATCAGACGCTACCGGTTGGTGATTACCACGCTTAAGCCTGTTCCACATGGTTTGTAAGGCTGCTTTTGGAATCTGTAAATATTGCCCATCTTTTTTGGCGGATGCTGTCGTAGTATAACCAAAAGGGCCTTCCGAATGCCATATAACTCCGCTGACGTAGAGGATGTCGCTCTCTCTAGGTGAAATGTGAGGGATTTTCCTGTAGAGGCACGAAAACTCCGTACAATGATCGGCACTGGGTTGTAGAGCCATCTATGAATATGTGCGTTTCGTCAGCGTATTCTTTGTACATATACTCTAACGCCATCTGATGGGTTGCTGCTTGGGGCATTTTCCTTTTGGCACCGATTCCGGGGATATATGACACAATTTTTAGTGATGACAATGTCCAGGGCGAGATGTACTTTGGCACAATAGGTGACGCCTGAGCAGGGATCGAAATACGTGCGCATATGTTTCCAACGGCCTGCCCGAAGCTAGATGTAGGACTGGCTTTAGAGATATTCCTTAAAAAGTGGGTCTTCGTGTGAATAACGTGCCTGAGGTGAATCCGAAGTGTCTCCTGCGCGGATATCACTTCAAGAGGCAGGCATCTGGCTTCTGCTACAGTTTCTGCTCGAGACGACCCCTTCGGAAGGCCAAGACATATTCGAAGGCTGTCGTTTCGTACTGCATCAAGTTTTCTCCTGCTTGTGTAGGATATATTATGCAGGATGGGCAGGTAATACCGCAATGTCCCGTCGACGTAAGCTTTATGGAGGAGCACCATTGATCGGCCTATGCTGCCCCGCTGTGATCCAGCTAAAAATCGGAATACGTGCGACGCCGACGAAATCTTCTCGCTGAGTTTCTTCACTTGAGAAGACCATGTAAGATTCCTATCAATGGTCACTCCAAGGAACATTTGTGTCTTGACGTATGGACGGGCGCGACCACCCAACACTAGTGGGTATTTTTCCATTCTCCTCCTCGAGAAAGCCATCGTCACGCTTTTGTCGGAGGACAGGTTGAGACCTCTTGAATTCAGGTAGGCCGATATATTTGCCTGCGCTCTCTGGAGACGTTATTGGGTGTTCCTGCGGGAACGCGCCGCACTCCAAATACAGATATTGTCCGCATACAGTGTGATGCTGACGCTACGGGGCAGGTTTCTTTTCAGATGGATAACAACTAGATTAAATAATACCGGGCTTAATACAGCTCCTTGCGGGACTCCCTTTTCGATGGCAGAAAACGCTGTAGGGCCCTCCGGAGTACACATGAAAAGCTGGCGTCCTTTAAGGTAGTCTGCAATCCATGCGTAAAGCCGTCCTCCAAGACCAAGGGTTTCCAAAGCTTCGAGTATTGCTTTATGATAGACGGAGTCATAAGCTGCCTTGATGTCCAAAAATAACGCAGTAGGTGTGTACCCACAGGCCACCTCTTCTTCGATTGAGGAGATCAAGGCAATGGCATTATCAATTGCAGATCTATTTTGACGGAAGCCATTCATTTCCTCCGGGTAAATTTTCTTAGTTTCTAGAAACCAAGTAAGTCGTTTCTGAATCATTTTTTCGAATAACTTCCCTACTAACTGAGTAGAGATATGGGTCTGAAGGAGGCGTAATTTGTTGGCTGCTTTCCTGGCTTGAATATAGGGATAACTTTCGCAAGTTTCCATTCTGTTGGAAACTCCCCCATTTTTCCATGATGCGTTGTAGTACTCCAGAAGACGTAGTCGGGATGTGTGGCTTAAATTTGCGAGTGCTGCATAACTCACTCCGTCAGGGCCAGGTGCTGATTTCTTGTTCGTGTCACCGATTGCTGCCATGAGCTCCTCAATTGTAAAAGGCACTCTAATTCAGGAAAGGTCGCTCGGGGTGTACGAGACTGATCATTTGCACTGTTCAGAGAAGGACTTGCCCCACTGGAAAGGAGCCTGCAGTACTGTTCTGCCACCTCTTTCAGCGATGTTCGCTCATGTAGTGACAACGCAATAAAATGATATAGCTGTTGCGGCTCTTTGCGAATGCCTCTAATGACTCGCCAGATTTTGCTCAGCGGTTATCCGCTGAGCAAAATTATCCAGGGTTCCACAGAAATCTTTCTATCTTTTTCGGTTCAGTTTGGTGAGGTAACGCCGTATGTGTCTTTGTGCCTGTCGGCAAGCTCTGAGGTCTTCAATATTTTTGGTTCGTAGAGCCTTCCTTTCGGCACGCCTTCTAATGGCACATAATCTTTCGAATTCTTCGTCGTTAGCTGATACCTTACAAGGTTTATGACGGAGCGGGTGCTTTGTTGAAGACAATGAGCTATTGTCGGTATTAATTCCGCATTCGTAGTCGAAGCTGTGATCCCACTGTCTACCGCTGCTGAGTAAGCTTCCCAGTCTACCATCTGCCGTGTCACTTTCTTGGGCGACGTCCAAAGATGACCGGTGGAGATAAGGATCGGGTAGTGATCGCTGCCTCGAGTCTCGAAGTCTGTACACCAGTCAAACATCGGGGCTTCTTGACTTGATACGAATGTGACATCAATACAGCTTACCGTCTTCGGATTTTTCAGGTAAGTTAGGCTGCCATCATTTAAGGGCTCTATTTTGTGTCTTGCCAGAAGTTTTGCCAGCTTAGCACCACGAGCGCATGTATGTGAACTGCCCCAAAACTCATTATGCGCGTTAAAATCACCACAAATAATATGTGGAGGCTGGGTGCTTGTCAACAAGTTTTCGAGTCTTGATGCGCCACACGGTGATCCTGGTTCCAAGTAGACGCCGATCACGGTAAACACTTTAGATGCAATAACTGTGGTTGCGCAAACGTATTCATTCTGGTCATGTGGTCCTACGTCAATAACAGATGCAGGTACGCCGTTTCCAAATCCAACGAGGAGTCGGCTAATTCCGACTTGTCACCTAGAATGATGAAAATAATAGTCTTTTAACCTAAACTGCTCGTCGACACGAGATTCGGAAATAACCATCAAAGGGAAACGGTACACTCGCGCAAGATACTTAAAGTCTGGTAACTTTGATCTCAAACCGCGAGCATTCCACTGGAAAATAGTACATGTACGGAAGTGCTTGTTGATGGACACTGCCGATGAGCCCATTGGTAGCGAAGCCATGGTTGTTACTCAGAAGAATCGCGGCGTTGCGCCGTGAAAGAAGTCGTCACTAGTGGTTCAAAAGCCAGGACTGCCTGTACCTCTGGGATGCTTTTCATCGATGGGCTGGCACGGAGGAGAGCCTTGATTGCCACGAACATCATGGGAATGAGCATACTTGACACGTCGTTGACGGTTATGCCATCCAACATCTTTTCTTGACTTTTCCTGTTCTGCTGCGACCTCGGGGACATTCGTTGTTGACTTGCATCTAGTTCTCT
Source organism: Rhipicephalus appendiculatus (assembly GCA_030522465.1). Classification (NCBI taxonomy): domain Eukaryota; kingdom Metazoa; phylum Arthropoda; class Arachnida; order Ixodida; family Ixodidae; genus Rhipicephalus; species Rhipicephalus appendiculatus. The sequence goes on along the minus strand of JALIZH010008784.1, from coordinate 13,591 downwards.
TGAGGGTGTTTCTTGGCTCTTTGCAGGTGATGGTCTCTTCTGGTTCCCTTTCACGACTGATGCAAAGGACTTTTTCGAAGACGGGTCGCCGCGCTGTACTGCGTCTTGTTGCTTTTGATTTGTAGTGGTGAAAATCACATCCGGATTCGGTGGTGGTTGTCGCTTTCGCGTTTTCCCCTGGAATTGCTTCATTGTCCGTGCTAGAGTAGCTGCTTTCTTTTTTGGGGCACCCGCCATATGATGCCGGGTCCGGCCTACAGTTTGCACACCGAGGCTGAGAACGGGACGTGCGCTCCTTGTGCACCAGCGCATATCTTGCAGCGGATGGGGCCTTTGCAATATTTCGCTATATGCCCATGTCTTTGACATCTGAAGCACTGAGTAGCGGATCCAATCTACTCCGTTACGGGATAACTGCAGAATCCAAACGACACTCGGTATGGTAAAGGGGCGTCTTTAGAGAATTCGAGAATGACCGAGCGCCTTCGGGTTTCCGTTACTACACCATCTTCGTTTGGGATGTATGCAACTTGCCTTTTTGCAGATATGACTCCTTGTTCACTCAAGTACTCCTTGTGGTCGTCATCCGAGTACTCAACAGGAACGTCCTGTATCCTCCCGTACGTGGCCGAGTAGGAGTATGGAACACGTGCTTCTACAGCAACACCGGCGAGATCTGTCACCGCGAGGAGGCGATTAGCTTCAGGAACTGAAGACATTGTCACCATGAGGCTTCCGTCCTTGTTGAGGCGATGACTGAGTACCTTTTCTTGGGCTGTTGTCACGACTGCAGAAGCCAGGAGATTTGTGTTGACTTTCCAGAAGCTCCTATCAGGTTGGGTTGGCTTGAATATGACAGGAACACCTGCGGGTCTTTTCTTTTTATATGAGACAACAGTGAAGGCTGACTGGTCCATATCTTCGTTGTCTTCTGTAGATGCCCTTGACTCGACATCACCTTCACGCAGTCTTTTTCTTGCTTGTTCATCTTCTTTATGGTCAACAGACTGAGCATGCTGACCTGATGTTGACTGACCTGATGTTGACTGTTGATGATGGCTATTTGCGGTGGATGCCATTAGAGCATCTTGAAGGGCGGGCCACAACGGAAGGTCGCCGCGCTGCTCCTTCTGCCCGACACGTTTCGGGAGTCGGTCGCTGTGCTTTCTTCGCAGGACGGTGACCCCCAGACTGTCGTTCGTCGAGGCCGAAGCACAAAAATTAAAAGATTAACTCCACTTTGCTAAAATTGACTGAAAATTTCAGACGGGCGTTAGGAGTCAAGTTCACTAAACATGATCTCAAGGATGCTTATCAGCATTTAGTTTTGGAGCCCTCCTCAAGGACGCTCACTACAATCAATACACCGAAGGGTTTCTTCCAATACAAGAGGCTACCTTTTGAGATTTCAGCAGCACCTACGATTTTCCAGCGAGAGATTGAGACTCTCCTGCAGGGTTTACGTCACGTAGTGGTATACTTCGATGACATCCTAGTGACTGGTACGGATGACAAGGACCACATCAGCAACCTTGACAAGGTTTTCCAGCGAATGGAAGAAAGAGGGCTCAAGCTGAAGTACAGCAAATGTAAATTTATGATGTACAGGGTGGAGTACCTTGGTCACATCATTGATGCTGATGGATTACATCCGGCACCACTCAAGGTCGATGCAGTCAATAACGCTCCTCTGCCGAGCAATGTAAAAGAGTTGCAAAGCTTCCTAGCGTTGGTTAACTACTAGAGGAGGTTTATGCCCAACCTTTCTGATGTTCTTCATCTTTTGCATATATTGTTGTCAGCCGGAGTGCCCTGGTGTTGGCAAAAAGAACATGACGATGCAGTTGCTGAAGCCAAGCTACTTCTCACTTTTGCACCAGTCCTAGGCATTATAATCCTAAGCAAGAACTCGTACTTGCTTGTGATGCCTCCCCTTTGGGGGCTTGAATCTGTGCTGTCCCAGCGTGATTCTCATGGCATAGAGCGTCTCATTGCATTTGCATCTAGGAGCTTACAGCCAGCCGAAAAAAACTATTGTCAACTGGACCATGAGGCACTCGCATTGATGTTTGGGGTCACAAGACTCCGGCAGTACCTGTGGGGGAGACATTTTGAAGCTGTCACTGACCACAAGCCTTTGCTCGGACTGTTTGCCCATGACAAAGCCATTCCCGACCGCAGATCCCCGCGAGTCATACGATGGGCTCTTCAGTTGTCGGCTTACAAATACACCCTGGTCTATCGCCCAGGACATATCATTAGCCACGCCGATGGACTGGACCGGTTGCGACTAGAAACTAAGAGTTTCCCTGTTGAGGCCCCGGCAGATGTGTTTATGCTGGAAGGCAAATATCCACGAGTTTTGTCATCCGCAGCTATCGCTCAGGCAACTAGCAGAGATCCCATTTTGTCAAGGATCCGTGACACCTTGCTTTATGGTGGTGACTTTCCCCAAGGCCGGGAATGGAACCTATACAAGTCTCGAGAAAATAAACTCAGTTTGCAGGACGGCTCTCTTCTTTGGGGAATGAGGGTGATAATTCCCATGTCACTTAGAAAGGAGGTACTACAGCTACTTCATGAGGGTCACCCGGGTATCGAGAAAATGAAAGCGGTTGCCCGAAGCCATGTGTGGTGGCCTGATATAGATGAGAATGTCACACACAAAGTGAAATCCTGTGCCGTATGCTAAGAGTACCAGCATGTGCGCCGGCCAGTGCAGTCGGCGCCCTGGCCATTTCCATAAAGGCTATGGTCGCGCCTACGTGTCGATTTTGGAGGCCCATTCAAGGGCTATTACTCTCTAATCATTGTAGACGCCTACTCGAAGTGGGTTGAGGTAATTCCTGTGATATCACCATCTTCTCACGCCACAATAAGCAACCTACGAACAGTTTTTGCTACTCATGGCATTCCTGAAATCATAGTGTCGGATAATGGCGCAGGTTTCGCTGGTGCTAAATTTCAGCAGTTTTTGGAAAGAAACCAAATTAGAGTCATCAGAGTGCCATCCTACCATCCTACATCAAACGGTGCAGCTGCACGAGTTGTTCAGCTGGTTAACAACACGATAATGACGTCGACAGCTGGCGATTTCGAGACCAAGATTAACCGAATGCTATTTCAGTACAGGACAACACCGCACAGCCTCACAGGAAGGACCCCGGCAGAGCTGCTTATGGGCAGGACTCTTCGAACGCCACTCAAGGCTTTGTGTCCTGACGCTCGAAGTGATGTAGTGTTGAAGCAGCTGAAGCAGAAACTACATCAGGATAAGGGAGCATGTCAAGCTCCGTTGCCACAACCAGGTTCACACATTCGTTTAAAGAACTTCAGACCGGGCCCTTCATGGCTACCGGCTACTGTTATTAATCCAACAAGCTCATCGGCCGTGCAACTGGAACTTGCTGATGGGTCTATCAGCAATCGTCATGGTGACCACATCCGACCAGATGACCGTCTTCAGCCTCCTTATTCTGGTTCACCCGGAAGAATGCACACAGAGCAGCTCTCACCTGATGCAGAAACTGAACAGGTTAGCGGATCTCCAGTGAATGCTGAAACGACGCCAGTGTCCATGGCACCACAACCTACACCATTGACGCCTCAGACCACTGCTGTCTCACTGGTACGCCGCAGAGCTCACCGAGTGAAGAAGCCAGTGTGTCCATACTCTCCCTAGAAACGGTCTGGGGTGGGGAGGTGTTACATATCTGACTAGTTGGTGGCGCAACCTCGTCGTGTTGTGAAATAAAGGCAGTAGGGCAGAGGCGGGCCCTCAGTCAGTTCACCGCCAGCAAGCAAGTGCGTTTCGTTTCTCATCAGCTATGCGCCGATAACTTATAACACCCTGGCAGCAGCCAGGGCAGCACACAAGCCAAAGAGGTCCCCCTCGACCTCTGGCCAGGTAGGGTTGAAGGCTTCGTCCGCCGTGACGAAGCCCACCCTTCGCAAACCCCGCTCGGTAGAGCGACTTTCCGTCGCCTCGGCAGACGCGATGGACACATCCAGCCCAACGGCGCACCCTGCGTCTAAGGAGCGGCGAGGTCCTCTCGACCGCTGCAAAAAAGACAAGACGCCCATTACAGGGCCTGGCAACAGCTGTGTAAAATAAATAACTATCCTCTTTTGCTACACACAGCACACACACACTTTCAAAATGGACAGTATATTACAGTAGAACGCTACAGGACTGTTACACAATCTCGACGACATAAAAAGAACTCCTTAGAAAATTTCGTCTAAAGGTGGTGTGTGTACAGCAGACGCATTTAAACCCTAAACACACAAATTTCCAACGCCAGTATGTCGTTTTTCAAAAAGACCGCCATGATGCCCTCGTATCATCGAGTGGTGTTGCAATTATGCTTGATAAAAACGTAGCATGCCAGCACTTTTACTCCGAACGGCACTGGAGGCAGTGGCCGTGAGAGCTATAATTGCAAACTCATTACGATATGCTCAATATACACACCCCCACACTACCAGCTACACAAACACGAATTCCAATCTTTCATTGATGAGTTGCACGAGCTTTGCCTCGTTCTCGGAGATTTTAATGCGCACAGCAGCCTGTGGGGCGACTCTCGCACCGACCCGCGAGGCCACCTCCTTGAGAATTTTCGGTTTTCTACAGGCGCATATTTACTCAACAAAAAAGGAAGCCACGTTTTTTAGCCTCGCAAATAAATCTTATTCGTCCATCGATCTCAGCATCATCTCTCCATCTCTTTTACTTGATTTTATCTGGGACGTTATTAAAAACCCGTACGGGAGCGACCATTTTCGCATACTAATAAGCACTCCAAAAGAAAACGAATCTCCACCGCTCGTTCCCAAGTGTAAATCTGAGGCAGCGGATTCGCAGAAGTTTAGAGCTCTTACTAGTATCTCGTGCGATGATATATCGTCCTTCCCATCCGGTGCCGCTGTTCAACATTTTACCGCTTTTATTATTGACGCTGCTTCGAAGTGTATTCGTCAATCAAGTGGTATTTTTGCCAAACGTCGCGTTCCATGGTGGAATGACGACTCTCGGAGCGCTCGCATAAAGCAAAACAAACCATGGGGGGTTACTTCGCGACTCCCCCACTGCTGAGAATCTTATTAATTTTAAACAAATCAAGTCACAAGGGCGGCGAACACGCCGACAGGCCAGAAGGGAGAGCTGGGCGTTTTTATTCAGCATTAATTCCTACACGGACGAAGCTAAGGCCTGGAATAAGGAAAATAGGATAGGAGGTCGACAAACACATTATCTTCATTTAGTTAACATAGCAGGCAACAGCACACTCTCCGGGCGCATATTTTGAACGTGTCTCCAGCTCTACGCACCACTCCGACACGTTCAAACACAAAACAACTATAGAAATAAAAAAATTGGAACGAAAATGTGCCAGAAACGAGGCATTTAATTAAACGTTTAACTTAGCTGAGCTGCTAGCTGCACTTCACTGCTGCAAAGATTCTGCCCCAGGCCCTGACCGTGTCATTTACCAAATGCCCAAGCACTTACCCCACGAAACAAAGAAAACCCTCCTCTGCATCTATAACGCGATATGGACTTCTGGCGAGAGCACCTCTGCCTGGAAAGAGGTCATTGTAATCCCTCTTTTGAAACAGGGGAAGGACCCATCTTGTGTATCCAGTTACAGACCCATCGCGCTAAACAGGTGCTTATGTAAAGTCTTCGAAAAAAAATGATAACCGGTTGATACATTTCCTCCGAACACACAAATTACTAGACCCGTACCAGGGCGGAATTCGGAAGGGTCGATCCACAACCGACTAGAGCACTGCACGGGCTCGGGCCTGCCCGAAAACCCTGGGCCCAGCCCAGCCCATGGGCCGGGCCGGGTAAAGCTGTTTTTATGGCGGGCCCGGGCCGGGCTCGGGCCTGAAGCTCTGGCCTTCGGGTCGGCCTCGCGTATGAGGTTACGGGCTCGGGTCAGGCCGGGCTTGCTATTTCATGCATTCGTATGATGGTTCCTTATGTATATATATAGGTTCCACATGTTTTGAACTTGATGGTTGTTATGTGGAACGAGCAGTTTGAAAGTTTATCTGAAATGCTGGATTTCTCTGGCTTCGTCTGGGAACTTGATTTATGAGGATCGAGTGACCTAGAAGCAGAGTTGCATGTTCCGCTTACAATAAGCGGATTTGGCCTTCATTTTTCGACGTGTCACTTGTAGAATTTTACAGTAACTTGTCGCGTTTTTTTGGGCTTGTGTGCATTTTTCTGGCAAATATTGTTAATTTAGTGATTATCACGTTAACGAATAACGCGTTTGTTGAGTGTTGAAGTAGTTGTGTGTTGAAGTCAAACATACGTTTGGAGAATCACCAAGTAACGTTAATCATGCACTGGCAAACATGCATTCAGCCGAATGGAGACTACCCTGGAGACAATGCTAAAAAGTAAATATGTGCACTCGTCGTTTTCAGTAGCGCCTATTTTTGCTGAAGAAAAGAAGTGATTTTTCAGTTCCCCTTCGAATTTGTGTGACATTTCCTATGAAATAAAAGTGTCTTCAAGAATGGCAAAATTCTTTAAGTGTCCACTTCCTTTGGGCTTCTTCACGAAAGGCGCGCCGCTTTTTCGGGGCTTAATTTGTGATGATTATTTGCCTATTAGCTCGGCAGCATCTGGCGACTCTGCCTAGAAGTAAATGGATTAGGCGCTAGTATAGAGAACATCTTACGATTAGTTGTATGATTTTATTTACATTAGGTATATTATATTCCAAATGTTCTATCATAATCGCAGCAATGATAGAAATAACATAGAGTTATATTGACAATTCATCCTCGCAAGAGCAATGACAGAAGTGCGATGGGGTGACGCTGGTGAAAGTACCAGCCATACCTTAAAACTAAAGATCCACGCGGAGTCTTTTTTTTTCCCGTGGATCAATCACGGCTTCTATTTCTGTAGTGGTGCGAGTTGGACACGCGCGGCTCTATCCTGTGTGCCCACAGAAGTAGGAGGAAATGAAGGAAAGGCAGGAGAGTAAATCAGGTGATTAAGGAATGAGAAGATGGAAAGAAGTAGTTAGCACTCGAAAAATATGTGTGAAGCTAAACACCATGGGGTCGTGCTTCATGCAAGTCGAAAAAAAAAGTTTGCCATCCTAAGTGCTGCAGTCTTATTCCGCAATATATGTGTTGCGAGAGCACCATGTTATCATTGCCGTAACAGTGTTGCAAAGTGCAGAAATATTATACTGTTTTTAAGATAAGTGTAGTCCATAGTACATTTCCTTGGCCAGATTTCTGGCTTGAAAAAAGGCGGTTACGATATGCGTGTTTAGGAAGGTCCCGTTGCCTCGAAGAACATGCACCTAATGGTTGAGTGTCGAGGCGCTTTGTGGCGCCGTAACCATCAAACTGGAACGAAGCCGAAAAATAGACCAATATATTTTCGTTCACGTCATACCAGTCTTTTCCGCGTAAATTCAAAGTGGAAAAAGGAAGATAGAAAAATTACACTATTTTCTACCTCCCTTCGTGGGGACACGGCTCAGTGCCTTTGGGGATGGCAAAGGGGGAGTAAAGATGATAGGAGGAAGAGGAGATGGAAAGGAGTGAGATGCGTGGCTAGATAGTCTTGTCAGCGCAGGCGGGAGCACGAAAGCAAAGCGTTCGGCTACAGGGCGGCAAGGTCTGCAGGAACCGCAAACTCGAGGAACGCTACTGGGCCGGGATTAAATTCAAAGGCCACCCGCTAATAATTGTAGGGTTTTGAGCCCGGTAGGCTACCCTGCACGAGGGGAAGGGGGGGAGCGGGAAAGAAAGTTATAGAGTCGGCAGTGCACTTGCTCACCTAGTTTGTCAGCTGTTCATCACGCCAGTATTTTGACAGTGGTTTCTCGCTGTCATCGTGTGAGATCTGTTCATGTTTACCGATGCGCAAAGGACACCATGTTTGTTCATATAGTAAGCGAGTTCTCATTGTAATACATACGTGCAGTAAAACTAAATCTATCTAACGTAATTATCTAATGCGTTGGTATTGCTGTGATTTCTGGGATTTTCGGGTAGAAGCACTTTTCAAAGTATTTGACAGAGTGTAAGAGCAACGGGCAATTTTGCGCGTATGCAGGGGACAATGAGCGCAGGCTTGAAAGAGGACATTTCTTCCAGGAAACTGGAGCTTGTGTAAAAGCACTCTCCAAAAAGCGACGTTTGGAAGAGGTTTTTTCTGGTAGTTGATTCGAAAACTTTGTCTCTAGCAGGACACGTGCAATGCGAAGAGTGCAAAAGCTTTCTGAGCTTTGATACCGGTAAGACCGGAACGTCTCATCTCAACAGGCACAAGTCCAAGTCAACGGGAGGATCTGCTGTCCTTACTTCTTTCTTTTCTGAAAAAAAAAAGCCTACGGTTCCTTCCGGTTTAAAGGAAAGCTTGACGACTTCATGCGTCCGATGGTGCGCTAAAGATATGAGGCCCTTCGACGTCGTGAGAGATGAAGGATTTTTGAAAATTGCTGATGAACTTGTCACCGCTGGTGCCCGGTACGGAACACTATCCGCCAAACAATCACTTCCACATCCCACAACAGTGTCCCGCAAGGCAGCTGAAGTGGCCAGTTCTTTACGAGAATGGCTGAGGCCAGAAATCAAGGCAGCGATGGATGATGGCCGTTGTTCAATGACTGTCGACATGTGGACTGATGACAATAAGAAAACGGCGTACACCACAGCCACTGTTCACTATGTGGACGACGACTGAGAACTGAATAACTTAGTACTGTTTACAAGCGATTAGTACTGTTTACTGTTTACAACTTCTGTGGCACCGACCACATCGACGTCGATGAATTGATTGCAAAGTACGAGCGGTTTGCGGCGGTCTATCGGTGGGACCCTACAATGATGCTCGCAAACGCTGCCTTCTATCTCTGCGGTACAGCAGGCGCGTGGTTTCATACTCATGAAGCTGACCTAACCAGTTGGGATGCCTGTAAACAGAAGCTTCGTGACCTATTTGGTAGAGCCGTCGAACGCCAGCGGGCCGCTTCTAAAGAATGGTCCTGTCGGGCACAGACTTCGACCGAATCGTATGCCTCCAACATCCTTGACGTTCTGGCCCTTTGCCGTCGTGTCGACATCAACATGACAGAGGATGACAAAGTAAGCCATTTGCTCAATGGAATTGCGGATGATACTTTTAATTTACTCGTGTGTAAACACTGCTCAACCGTGGACGACATCATCAAAAAATGCCGCCGGTTCGAAGAGCTGAAGAGTCGCCGCATTGCCCAGCATTTCATGCGACTGCCGCACACGGCCGCTACGTCATCCTCCGAGGATTTTCAGCCACCATGCGGTCAACCGCCTACCGACGAGAGCGTAGTCCGCATCGTGCGTCGAGAAATCGAGGCGGCGTCGCCACCATCTTTTCTGTCGCGGCAGTCTGATTATCCTCGAACAATGATGTCGTTGATCCAGCAGTTTGTGAGGGAAGAGCTCGCAAATGTTGGACTGCAGCCCACATGTTCGTTGATGGAACCTCGTGTCAGTTCCATAACGCCTTCTCGTAAACCAGAATTGTTTTGCCGCTATCGTGACCCTGCCTAGTGGAGAACACAGGACGACAGGCCTATCTGCTTTTGTTGCCATAGTGTAGGACATATTTCTCGCTACTGTCGTTCTCGCACCTTCCCATCTCGCTCGTTTTTTGGCTATCGATGTGACGACAACCACCGGCTCCTGCAGTTTGCTGCTCGTGACGGTGGACCATTCGATGAGGCTCCTGCGACATCAGTCCGACGCTCCAGCCATTCGCCGTCCCCCGCACGATCGTCGTTCGCGGTCACCTCAGCCCCGTCGCTATTCGTCACCCCGCCCTACTGATCGCCCCTACTCGGAAAACTGAGCAATGCAGCTCCCGGAGGTGACGCTGCATTGGACCCCCGACCTGAAAACCCTCTGCTGACCCTCACTATGGACCAGAACCTGCTTACTCTAGAAGTGGATGGCCTGCCTGTCACTGCCCTCATTGACACCGGTGCATATTTCTATTATGAGCTCTGATCTCTGTGCACGACTAAATAAGGTTCTTACGCCGCCCGAGTCCCTATTTGTACGTGTTGCAAGAGGAACTCCGGCTGCGCTCGGAATGTGCAGCGCATGTGTGAGGTTCGCCGACCGCCAGACGTCTGTTCTGTTTCATGTTCTCGCTAATTGTCCTCATGATGTTATCCTTGGACTCGATTTCTTGTCTGTCCACTCTGCTGTCATTGACTGCTCAGCCGGTGTCGTAAAACTTGACTTGCCTGTGTCCGCCGACGCGTCGGGGGTGGTTCAGAACAAGCTTTCGTGTGCTGAGTTTGTTCGTCTGCCACCCCAAGCCCTAACTTGCGTCGCTGTTGAACCATATCCCAGTGTACCGGACGGAGATTACGTGGTCTCTCCCTCTCGCGGTGTTTTACTGGCCCACAACGTCTCCTCACAGTACAAAGTTGTAACTGTTACAGCGAACAAGACGTGCCTTCCTCTTCTGAACTTCGGACTCTGCACTCAAGTCCTGCCAGAAGGCATTGCTCTCGCTACTCTGTCACCCGTCGCACGAGTGCCAGATCTCATTGGTGTCGCCTGAACTCCCCGCTGTCGTTTCTCCGAACCCGCATAGAGCCGACGCAGCCACATCTTCTACACTGCACAACATAACCAATATGACTGCCTCAGACCTTTTGCCCTCTCGAGGCAAAGACCTGAGTGATCTCCTTATGACCTACTCTGACATATTTGACTTTGACGGCAGGCCCTTAGGTCAAATCTCGCAAGTCAAGCACGGCATAGATACCGGTGATGCAGCTCCAATTCACGGGCGTCCTTACCGAGTTTCACCGTCAGAGCGCAAAGTTATTCAACAGGAGGTCGACAAGATGCTCACAAAAGGTATTATTGAGCCTTCTTCGAGTCCGTGGGCTTGCCCTGTGGTCTTAGGTAAAAAGAAGGACAACACCTGGCGTTTCTGCGTGGACTGTCGCCATTTAATCAAAATCACTAAAAAGGATGTCCTGGTATCGATGATGCCCTGGACTGCCTTTACGGTGCAACCTATTTTTCTTCGATAGACCTAGGCTCTGGTTACCTCGACCGTGACAAGACCACCTTTCTAACGCCTGATGGTCTCTGCGAATTCCGTCATGCCGTTTGGCTTGTGCAATGTGCCGGCCACGTTCAAGCGGATGATGGACCCTTCTTTGCGCAGCTTTAAATGGTCTATCTGCCTCTGTTACCTGGACGACGTCATTTTGTTTGCCCCAACCTTCGAAGAATGGACTGTTGGGCGAGTTGGAATTCCATGTTTCAAGAATATTCTGTAATGACAAGGTGCACGACAAGGGCTCGAGCGTTAACAGGGCGAGCGAGGCAGAGGAAGACAAAGACCAGATTAGAACAGCTGGCCCAGGAACGGGTGCTGTGTCTGTCTCGTTCTTTACAATGGCGCAGAACCTTACAGCTGAACCTTACAGCTGAAGCCACCTGTACCTGTCCTCCCGGGTCGTCGGCAGCGCGGGTCTCTCCATGCAGGAACGCCGTCCACGCTTCCTCGATCATGGACACCACGACCCGACCGCAACTGCATCTACCCGTTCAATCATCCGCGGACGGCGTCAATGCCTCTCCGGTGATTTCAGGGTACGACCTTTCGTCTGAGAAGGCGCATAAGCTCCTGCCGTTCGGGAACGTCGCCTACGCTTCCCGTTACACGGATCCCGTGCCCTTGACAGGCACCATACTACCACCTTCTGAGTGTGCGCACGGACTGCTCTCGTCTGAGAACGTCGCGCACGCCTCCCGTGGCGTACATCCCGTGCCCACTTTTCCAACGTGTGAGCCTCCAAGGGACGCTGCTCAGGCTTCCTTGGACGTGCGTGTCGCCGCCGTGAGTACTACTACCACGGCATACTCCGCGGACGCGTACGCTACCACGGCATACTCCTCTTACAAGCAACCTGCAACCTCAAGCACAGCCACCGCATCATGCGCAACCTCGGACAGCGCCGCGCAGCTGCGGCATACTATCGCGCGACTCCGCGGCACGGTGAACGCTTTGAGGGCGTCGAGCTCTGCGCTTTTTCCTGCTTTCATGCCGGCATTGAGCTCCGCCAACGCCACGCTGGATCTAGCCACCTCAAACGACCTGGAGGCCACCTCCTCCCAGCAACGCAGAGAGCTCAGGTGTGCCCTCATGCAGCTCTCGCACCAACTGGGCTGTTTCGCGTTGGCGCTCTCTGGATTTTCGCCTGCCATCCCACCATCACAAGCCGCCAGCGAGATACCGGAGTTCCACGGCTTCGATAACGACGCCGACAAGTGGGTGGCGACCGTGAACGCTCGCGCAGCTCGCAATGCGTGGACAGAGCAGCAGAAGTGGAGTGGGGCCATAGACCGCCTTCGAAATGGTGCCGCGGCGTGGCATCGATACGAAGGCGTGCGGCAGCAGTCCTGGGCGGAGTGGAGCGACTAGCTCATAGCTGCTTTTGGACGGAGTTTCAATCACCTCCCCCATGACCACCCAATACAACATGACCGCTACCGAGGATGGGGCTGAGGATGGGACCCACCTCGAGGCTGCAACTGCGCATTGCAGCTTACCGGCAGCCAGTTTTACAACTTGCCCTGGTACCAACATATCTCAGAGACCAGGTCCACTACTTCCGGTCTCTGACTGTACGTCGGCATCTCACACCATAGCATTACGGACAGACGCCGAGCCCCCATTGCAGTCACGGCGGCCGCCGACGCGACCTTCCTGCTGGCCAACACTAGAGCACACGGAGGCGCCGGCCGGCTGTGTGACGGCGTCAGTTTCCTCGCAAAAAGTCGAAAACGAAGGAACAACCACCACTCAAGATGCGACCCTCACTTGGAAGCCACATCCACGGAAATCACGGCAGTCATTGGCCGAGTGTGCGTACGTTCACCACGCGCTAAGCGCCACCTCCTTCAAAGAGGCTGAGGTGCCTACTCAAGCTGAAGTCACTGCCATCAAAGACCTGCCGGTGCAGATGGCTACCAAGACACCCCGACGCCCCTTGACACACCGCAAGCAGCGCAGACGTCGCCGATCAGCGCAGCCGGTGGTGTTGCAGCATGCACGATTTCCGGTGCTGTCTACACAACTGCGACGGGATAACCAAACCGACGATATGCACTCAATGCGAACACTTTGTATGGGTCAATATCTCCTGCTTGCGCCATCCTTTCCAAGTCACCACCTTAATTCCAAGCGTGGACGAAGACTGCGTCGACCTTCCCGACACAGCCAGTGTCGTCCTCCAGAATGCACCGCTGTTAAGCTGGACAAGGCGAGGCGTACACGACACCGGCATCAGCGGCACAGCCGGTGTGTCCCAGACCTGCGACCGCTACGACACAGCCAGTGTCGGCCACCGGAGCCTCCTTTGCCAAACTTCCAGGCGAAGTCCCAGCGTTGCCGAGCCCGGCCACTCCGGAATAGCCAATGCCGACCACCGGAGACGTTGTCGGCAGCCCACCACGCTCGCAGTCGGGGCCGAGTGTAATGACAAGGTGCACGACAAGGGCTCGAGCGTTAACAGGGCGAGCGAGGCAG